>JAHQIV010000116.1:0-34160 GCA_030463285.1 Phytophthora europaea | reverse complement strand
AACGCCTGGCGACGCGGCTCGAACTGCTCGTGCAGGAAGGCAAGGAAGCGCAGTGCGTCGGGCGTCAGCACGCGGCGGAATGCGTCCGAGACGTGGCCCAGCACGCGGACGTTGGCGGCGTTGACGTTCAGCTCTGACATGTTTGGTTTGTGTGGAGTGGGGGTTTCTGCTGCTGGCTGTTGGCGGACGAGATGCGCGCTTGGAGGCAAATAGCGGAATGACTATTGCTACCTGTGCGATCCTGAGGGGAAGCGGCCGCCCACGGCAGAATCTTGACGTGGTAGACGCCTTCAACGTTGACCCGATATTCAGCCAATCGGAGGGAGGACGACAATGCCGATGACTTACGTCGCCCGCGTCACGGGTGACCTAGATCGGGTCTATATTGAAACCAAGTGAAACAAGTCTGAGGACGAATAGACCATCACTCTTGCTATTGCGTTTAACTCGGACATGTCAACATGCCCTTGCGAGCCACAGCGATACCGCAGCACATGCTGCCTAGGGGGTGATCGAAGTGATTGGACGGGCACTTTTTATTCCCCCGTGCGCGCGATGCATGTGAAAACACCGGCGGCGATCGAAGTGCATGCGGTGTACCCCAAGCGTGGTTGTCGATGCTGCTATCGCGAACACAACCGTTTCAGGGAAACTAATTTCAACTAACCCGAAGCAGGAGCCCTGTCCAGCAGTATGATACATGTATAATACATTTCCGGTGCCGCCGCACGAGGTCAGCTTGTAAAAATAAAAAAAACAGATGTCGGTCTGCAACTTCAACGTGTTTCGTCGTCAATGCCAACGTTTGCCGAGGCCGCAACTTTCGCTGCGGGGTGCGCTATTCAAGTCAGTATAAAAACTGGAGTCACGAAAGAAACTGAGAGCACGCGAGACGACTCGTTCAGCAAGAAATTTGTATATTTCTCTGGTCGACAAAGGATAGCGCAACACTTTCCAAAGGCAAAATATGAACTTGATTTAGTCTGCGTGAGGTATGATCGTCCAACCCCACAGCTTGCTTGTGTCGTCAACATCTTGAAATTGATGCCAGTGCCGTTTTAGGAAGATACTTCGAAGTGGTTTTTGAGAAACGCCCTCGGCGAGTGCGGAATGCATACAGCGTCTCTACTGTACATGTAGATCAATGAAGTACAAATTGTATGAACGATCCTAAGTAAGGTGCTGCACTAAGGTGTGCGTGAATGAGCTAACCTGTAGTGCATGGATATGCAACTTACACGTCACCGACAATACCAGGCTCGCCTACGTTAGAAGTGATCAAGACGCTGGGGCGGTTCTCGTCGCTGGGACTCGTATCCACTTCGCAATTGTTGGTACGCGTAAGTGTCTTGACCGTGCGCTTTACGCCGAATGCCGCTAATCCCACTACGATCACGGTACCAATACATACGACTGCACCGACAACATACTCGGATGTTCCTTTGTCGAACAGCTTTACGCCGTCTGATGTCTGTGGGTTATCATGGGCTGAGATGTTGTCAGTCACTTCAACCGAGAGCAAACGTCCCTCTTCGACTGAGAGCGAGTTACTTTCATCAACCGAGGTGATACCTTCGCCGGATAGGGCGTAAGCCACATCGGAGGCGTTCACAACCTCGCAGTACTCCAGGTAGTCGGAGATGTTGGTTGGGAACCTCATGCAGTATCGGCAGCCCAAATCGCCTATACATCCCGAGGCAAGACCTTCAGGACAGTGAAGAATGTCGAGTACAACGCCAATTCCTCCCGCCGCTTGACCATCAGCCAGCGATACGTTAGCACACGCTTCTTCTGGATCAGACGAAATCTCAGATGCCTCATGAACCGCAACAATCATGTCCGTTGAGGTGGCCTCCTGCGTGTCGTCAACGACAGCGATCGCCTTGAAATTAATATCAGTGCCGTTGTCGGTCGAAGGAATATCGGCGCAGTTCATGTATGAGCGCGACTGCGTCGTCTCAAACCGCTTGCAAAAGCGGCAAATGCTGTCGACGCAACCTACACCACCATCTCCACAGCGGATATCGGTGACTATGTCGAGTCCTAGACTTTTGTCTCCACTCGACGCAGTTTGAAAGCAATCCAAAGGAATAGAATAAGCTGGGGCCGTCGACACTGGAGCAGCAGTAGGCGTGACAGTAGGAGAAGAGGTTACAGCCGTTGTAACAGGCGTCGTTGTCGTTGGCGAAGAGGTCGGGGTTGTCGAGTAGTCTGAGCAGCTCCCCAAATGCGCCGACTGATCCGTCAATTTTGTCTTGCAGAGTCGACAGACGCTGTCCATACAGCCAAGTCCTCCACTTGCGCATGTCACGTCCGTGATGACACCGATGCCAACTGCGGCATCGCCGTCCGATACGGTAATCGCACAGGTCTTAGATGCTGTCGTGCTCGCAGAAGTAGTAGTAGTAGACACGGACGTAGATGTAGTAGTAGTTGTTGTTGTTGAGCTGGTAGGGCAACTGTTCAAGTGCGCCGACTGAATAGTGTCCGTTGTCTTGCAGTATCGGCAAATATTGTCGATGCAGCCAGTGCCGCCATTTGAACAACTCGTGTCAGTCACGATGTTGATACCAACTGCAGCATCTCCAGCGGAGACCGTCGTAGTGCAGATGCTTGCACTTGTTGACTCCAAGCTCTCGTGCAATTCGTCCGTTGTTGTAGATGAATTGGAGCTGTTGCTTGCTGGATCGTTTCCGGTGGCTGAGAGAAGCAGTCTGCTTGGCGTCTCGGAATCATTCACAATTGGGATCGGTACAAAGGTGATGTCAGCACCGACATTTGCTGACGGTATGCTGGAGCAATTGATGTAAGACTGCGATTGAACCGTGTCGAAGCGCTTGCAGAAACGGCAGACGTCATCCAAGCATCCAGCTCCGCCGTCACTGCAGCGAATATCCGAGACGATGTCCAGACCGACACCTTTGTCACCACTTGATACCGTGCGGTAGCACTCGAAGACAATTGAAGGGGTGGTAGAGGTTGCGGATGTCGTTGTCGGAGTTGCCGTCAGTGGAGCCGTTGTTGGAGGCACCGTTGTCGGTGGTGCAGTGGTTAGAGCTGCCGTGGTAGCTGCAGGCGGAGTAGTCGGGGCTGCTGTAATCGGACTAGAAGTTGTTGTACCCGTGACCGCGGCACAGTCGATGAAAGACGCGGATTGAGCAGAAGTCGTGACTCTGCAGAATCGGCACACCTGGTCGATACATCCCAGTCCTCCGTACGCGCAACTAGAATCGGTGACGATGTTGATTCCGACACCTGCATCTCCTTCAGACACTGTCTGGCTGCATGATTGTTTTGTTGCTGTCGGAGCTGACGTTGCTACGGTAGCTACTGGAGCTGGAGCTGTGGTTGGAGCTGTAGTTGGAGCCGATGTCGTGGCTGCGGGTGCCTGCGTAGACGATGTCGAGCTTCCAATCAGGGCACAGGCGACGTAAGAAGCAGATTGCGTAGTTGTAGCCACTCGGCAGAATCGACACACACTGTCAATACACCCCAATCCACCATTGGCACAGGTAGTATCCGTGACAATATTGATGCCGACTGCAGCGTCGCCGTCAGACACGACTTGGCTGCACGAGGGTGTTGTTGTAGCCACAAACTTCGAGCAGTCTTGAAACTGGGCGGACTGCTCTGTAGTGCGAACTTTACAGAAGCGACAAACATCGTCAATGCACCCCACTCCGCCAGTCGCACAGGAGACATCGCTGATGACATTGATGCCCACAGCAGCGTCACCCGCTGACACCGTTGTTGTGCACACTTTGGTGACAACAGGACAGGCATCCAGGTGCGCTGACTGAGTCGTGTTCCGGGTTCTGCAGAAACGGCAAATGCTGTCTATGCATCCGATGCCTCCGCTGGCACAACTTGCATCAGTGGTGATATTAATCCCGACCGCCAAATCACCATCCGTCGCTGTTGACGTGCACACACTTACAACCCCCGCCTCGAATGCTTCTTCATCTTCGCTATTGCTGGATGATATGGTTGCTTGGACAGACTCTGACTTGTACTCGTCACTGTTGACCAGGACAAAGTTGACATCGCCAGTATCGCCAGACCCCGAAGCCGAATCATAGGACCACGAACACGACACAAACTGAGAGGACTGCGGCGTTGCTTCAGTTTGGCAGAATCTGCAGTGATCGCTGAAGCAGCCGATACCTCCATACAAACATGAAGGATCGGTCATCCCTGCTACACCAACCGCAGCATCGCCACTGGATACATTGCAGGGGCCTGCCGATACAGTCAGAGGTGCCATGGTGGGAAATGAAGCACCAAGCGCCTCGCAGCTTTCAAGGTGAACCGACTTTAAAGTGTCGAGGACTTTGCAGTACCGGCAGTGATCATTGTAACAGCCAAGGCCACCACCAGCACACGTTAGGTCGGTAATCGCCCGGATGCCAAATCCCTTGTCTCCGTCCGGAAGCCCGCAATCCCCCTGTGATTCAACCGCAATCGATCCGATATCGCTGGTCTCGGCACGAACTGCTAGAGTGCCGCTAGATGATAACGCACACAATGCTGCAACCGCTACGAAAGACCGCAATCCCCCGCTTGAAGAGCACACCATGGCAACCAAAGCCAATCCTCTGGTCCCTCTTGTCTTCCGGTCCAGGCTGTGGCGAAGGAAACACGTTTGGAAATGATGTGGGTGCATATAGCGCTTCGAATGCGAAGCAAGGAGCCATGGGATCAAACCTATGAATGGTTTCAACAACGCCAGAGCTCGATTGATCGATCGCATTCATCCATGTTTGTGTACCTATTGTCAGCTTCACGTCCATTTTGTCTGAATCGCCGTTGAAGAGCAAGGAGCTCTCGAGATTTTTCTTCACGCGATGGTGCTGCACAGCTCGGTGAAAACATCACCGAGGTTCGCTGGTCCGTTTCATGAATGCCCAGCGCCGGGGACTATATATCCTGCCCGCTGACGCTGCCCAGCATAGTTCGTTAGTCAACCAGATGCGATCACGCGCTGTTCTCCTTCCCAAACGCTAAAAGTGACTGTAGCTCCCATGAGGCCTCGGCAAATGAACACGCGCCGCGAGTTAAAAGAAAATGCCGCGTTAAATATTACAAATTCTCCTCCAACGCTGCAGCTCGGTGTGATGCGGTTCACACATCAAAGTTGCTGAGCCGTCTGTGCTCGTAGGAGCGCCCCCCCCCCCCCCCCCCGCCACACACACACACGAATAAGTAAGTACACTCACGATTGCTATCTCGTCCACTCCTAAACAATAAAAGTGATAACGCTCCCCGATGTGGCACCTTGTTCTCAACAGGAAGACACTTTGACACGCAGGATTCCAAATTGAAGATACCTCCAGCAACATGCGATAATTAGCGAGTGTAGATAAAGAAGTTGCCAGCGTACACGGGCTGGTTGAAGTTGAAGCTGTTGGGCGAATCCGACCCCAATCTATCTGCGTTGTGCACCACTCGTTTTCAACTCGCAGTGTTTGCGAAAGCTTGTAGGAATGCGCCGCAGAGACGAGCTTGAATCGCAGCCGACCAATATGAATCTCCTTAATTTTTAAGCTTGTGCGCAGCAGAGATGGTGTGCGTGAATCCCACTTCAGAAAAGGTCACCACGTTTGCCGCTTTCATGAAGTTGTGGCACTTGTAGACAATTTTCGAGTTGACGGCAGCTCTTAAATAAATTCCTCCTGGAATACCAGCGCAGACTCACCCGCTGGAGTTGTCACTGCTGATCAGATGCACGCGGTGTAGATAACCTAGGCAGCTGTACATGTAGTTGCCGGTGCAATAGCATGTATTCTTTTCTACGAGCAGCAATTCGTCCTAATCGTGCAGCCGCAGTAATGACGAGTTGCAGCCGAAGAACCAGATTGCCGTTTCTTACTGCACCACAGTGAAGACTGGCGGACCGGTTTGAACCCTTACGACTGCGAGTGTAAACACAGTGGAGAGCGGAGTAGGCTACCTAGCCTTGGACCAGCGCGTGTTTGCGGCGTTGTAGCTTTCGGCACAATTGCTGATTACAATCAATGCACTTCCGCGTTGTCAAGCAAACGGACGCACTGTAGATCCAATGGGGTCCAGCGAACTTGGGTGCTTCGGTTGACAGAGTTCAGCGCGATGGTGGCGAGCAAATTGCTCGGAGCAATACGTCTGTTGTTCGGTCGCCGCCATAATACGTGTAGTTTTGATGAAGTTGTGTGCACTTTCTCTATCAGGGAGCGAATCTCCGAGATTCGCCGCACGTTGAAGACGGAAGATCGAGTTGACACCCGGTTACAAGCCTTACGGCTGCTGGGCCCCAAGCACAGCTTGTCGCCCATTAGATTGGGGCTTTCGGAATCTCGCCCGCTCGTTGCAAACACGGCGGTTCTCGTCACTTTCCAATCGCTCAGGTGAGGGCTACGATAGACTTCCGCAAACCACGAAATCCCTCCGTGTCGTCGATTCAGTCGCCATGAAGTTCGGCAAAGGCTTGCTGCAGGAGATCTTGCAGAGCAATCCGGAGTGGGCCCCCTTTTGGCTCAACTACAAAACCCTCAAGAAACGCATCAAGGCCGTGACCCGAGCGGCCCACCACGCCGCCAACCAGCGCGACATCTGTACGTGTACTAAAATGGTGTGTTTAGCGCTGCTTGCGCGCGCCCTTGTACTGACTCCTCTCGCTTGTCCCCATTGCAGCTGAATCTGAGCTGGAGGTGGCGTTCTTTCGCGACTTGCAGGCTGAACTGAAAAAGATTTCGCTCTTCTACGCTGCCGAAGAGAAACGCTGCTCCTTCCGCTACCAGCAACTGCGCTCCGTGCTCAAGACACTGAAGGTTTGTGGACGAGCAGACTGGTTATTTTCATATTGAATGCACTTCTGATTGTGTCGACGGTGTCGTCATTGCAGAAACGTGAGAAGATCGAAGCGTTTGAGGCTCAGCGACTCATGTTCGCCTTCGTCCACTTCTACCGCGAGTGCATTCGTCTCGAGAATTTCGCCGTCATGAACTATCAGGGGTTTTCCAAGGTGGGCTCGAGCTGAAGTGATGGTCGGTCACTCATCGACAGCCGTAACTAACTATCCACCGTCGTGCACTCAGATCCTGAAAAAGCACGACAAGATGACAGGTTACAACACGCGGACCAAGTACATGCGTCGAAAGGTGAATCTGTCATCGTTTTCGAACTACCCGAGCCTGATGCAGATCTTGGCGAGTACGGAGGAAATGTTCCACGAGGTGGAGCGCGACGCCCGCATGGCATCCGCCGTTTCCAGTATCAAGCTCAACATTGAGCCGCAAGTGACTCCGGACGCTAAATGTTGCAGTACCCACGTCCTGGCTCCGGTGGTACATATCCCTACTAGTAACTCAGTTGCACCACCGGGAAGCTCGTCCACGCCCGTTGGAATGACCGCGTCGCTGCCTCCCAAATTCCCGTCTCCCCACCTCACCCCGTCCAATTCTTCAGCTGTTGCCGCCTCCTTCCCCGCATCAGTGTTGTGGGCTTCTGAAGAGCAGGAAGCGGTGCACCGTGAACAGAAGTTTCAGTTGTAGCTTGAGACCGCAGGAAATGCTTCGCCACAAAAGTTCAGGAACATCCTATTACTAAGCTTAGTAAGTATCCACGTAGTATATTTATCGGCAGCATTGCAAAATGGACCAATTCTCACTCGGTCAGAACACAGGTTGCGTGTAGGAAGTAGCAAACAATTGGGTTTCATTCTACAACATCAAGTTTCACATTTCGAGCGATGCTACAATTGGCCAACATATATCAAATATCACGATTCCACGTTCACTCCCCTGGAAAACAAAACAAAAATTGCGATCACGAAGACACCATGGCTCAACTTCTCCGCGCCGCAGGTGCGTGCGTTTACACGGCTCTGACGCTTAACCCCTACCACTGCAACTAACACTGCCCTGTGTCTACACGCCCCCCCCCCTAATCAACAGGAAATGGAAACCTCGAGAAGGTGATTGAGTTGCGCAGCGATTGGGCCTTCCAGAACAAGAAGGGCGAGTCCGGTACGGCTGCAACAAATGTAAATTTTATCTTAAGCTACCAGTGTGTGTGCAAAAATTATAACAATATTTCACTATTGCCATTATTGTGTTACGCTTCAGTGCTGCACGTGGCGGTGGCCGAAGACCAACTGGAGATCGTCCAGCACCTCGTGTCCAATGGGGCCATGCTAAATCTGCAGGAGAAGAAGCGCCGCTTCACGCCGCTGATGCTGACGCTGGCCCAGCAGCCGCCGAGCTTTGAAGAAATCTTCCAGGCACTGCTCAAGGGCAAGCCGGACCTCAGTGTGCAGGACTCGTCGGGGCAAGCGGTGCTGCATCTGGCGGCGGGTACAGTAACCTACCTTCCTTTGGCTCTATCAAACGTCGTGGTGTATGTCCTTACTTTTGCTCGTGATGTGTTGCAGAGTACGAGGAGGTGGAGTCGTTGAAACTGCTGCTGAGGGCAAAGGCTAAGGTGGATGCAGTCGACAACAAGAAGATGACGGCGCTCCATGTGGCGGTCGGCAAGGGGAACCTCGAAATCGTCCAGCTGCTGATTGAGACGGGTCGGGCCAATGTCAACGTGGTGGACGCCAAGGGCAACACACCACTGTAAGTGCACTTATAAAGTACTCCATCTTGTATGGCCAAGTTAGCATTGCTAATGATTTGTATGTTATGCGGTGGGGTGTAGCCACTGGGCGTGCATCAAGAACGGCGATGGTCAACTTGAGTTGGTCAGCTACCTGATCTCCAAGGTTCGTGCCGTAACTCGAGACAGTACCTTGAGGCATGGATCTCAAAGTTGGTATTGTCGTGAACGTAGGGTGCAAAGCCTCTCAAGAACACCCACGGAAATACGCCCTTGCATTCGGAAGCGATGCACTGTGATCCGACTGCAAGCTGGCCGACTGAGACTGCCGAAACGTTGACCACTGCATTCCCGGATTTGATCGCTGAGATGAACAATAATGGGTTAACTGCTCAGCAAACATTTGAACAAGACATTGATGCTGAGGAACCCGTGGAAGATAAGTCACCAGCCAAGTCGTCGAAGAAGGGCGGGCGCCGAGGCAAGGGCGATGATGATGAGCAGTTCCAAGAGAACACTGCTGCCGCACGAGCTGGTACGTAACATCCTAGTAGCCACTTCAAGGACGTGTGTGTATCTATGATAACTGATCGTGTGTTGCCAACATTCAAACTATGCAGCCGCTATCGCTCACTCTAAGAAGAAGGTCTCCAAGAACAACAAGGAGAGCAGCGGGATGGCTCCGTACATGTGGGTTGCCCTGATTTTTGCTATTCTGGCCGTCTTGAACGCCGTGTTTTCAACGTAGTTCTAGTAGAATCACAAGCAGAGGCTCTCTCTTGGGAATGCTGTCTCCTAAAATCAAGCACATTTGGTACGCTGAGCAACGTTTCTAAGCTAATTGTATTTGCGTTAGTCGAATGTGTGGCATTTCATCAATCACTATCCGACGAAGATGACGATTCATCATCATCGTGGCGCTCTTCCTCCTCCTCTTCCTCCTCCTCTTCCTCCCCGACATCGGCCTCGTCTTCAATAAACTGATTCCTTCCCCGAGGACGGCCAGTAATTTCGGCCTCATTCTCCGAGTCGGTCTCACCCTCGTAAGGGTCCTCTTCATCATCCTCGCTATCATCTTCATCCAGCTCTTCTTCTGACCCTTCCTCTCCACTAAATTCGCTGTCTTCATTCGCGAGGAAGCCCTTCAAGTTGCCATTTTCATCGACATCTTCCTGATCTAAACGACTAGGGAAATCTAGTCGATCGGTAAGATCCGGCAGGTCGAGCAAGATTTCATCTTGATTTCCATCGAGATCGTCAAATATATTTGACAGCAATACTTGCTGAACCAACGCGATTTTACGCTCTAGCTGCCAGTGCTCACACAATTGCTTCAACAGGCAACCGACGTCGCGCACCGTCGACATGCTCTCCATCAGCGGATGCAGCAGCTCCATCACTTCAGCATTCGACTCCATTAACGCTACCCTACGTTCCAAAGCAGAGATAAACGACGGGTCACGCACGCTCAGATGTCCATTTTCCAACGCGGACGCCATTTTGTTCATTAGCACTCCGGGTTTGCCCGATCCAGCCTCGAGAACTTGTATCAGGTGCTTTGCGGACAAGTTAATACCCAGTCCTTCAAGGAAGTCCACACTTACAAGTTCGGGGCACGTGTCTAGAAGAAAGCGCGCGGTCTTGCCCTCTTTGAACCCCCATTCCGCAGCAAATAACCGAACTAGTCGCCCAACCTCCAGAAGTTCCCATCGTTCTCGTGCGGCCGAGTCAATAAGACGAGAAAAAAGCGATGAACCGTCGTTAGGATCGGAATCAACGCCGCTGTCTTCCTCACTATCGGATGATTCCATTAGTGAAACAACAGGAGGTGCCACGGCCTTTTCTACCCGTTTGGGAGCTACTGAGGTCTCAACCGATGCTTCCCGAGCTGACAGGAACATGTCCGTTTTCTTCTTTGCATCCTCGGCAAGAGATGCAGCAACCGGCGTCAATGGCTTCGTAGATTTTGTAGCCTCCTTCTCTTTAGCAATATCTTTCTTCACAGACGCAGTTGCAACTTTGGTGGATGCTTTCCCCTTCTGTGCTGGCGCGGTCTTCACCTTTTTCGACACTACCGTGTCGATAACCTCCACAAGATTTGCGTTGCTAGCAGCTTCACTCTCTGGCTCGTCCGATAGAACGAGTGGCTTTCCTTGCCTAGGCTGTGCACGAACGATGGTATTCGGCGACGCGCTGTTCATGCCATTGACCTTGGGAGATTTTTTCCGCTTTTTGCGGGTGCGTGGTGATTTTGGTGATGGTGCAACAACAGGTTGACTCGCGGCCGAGCCAGCCACGGTAGCTGTCGACTTGGATCCAGCCACTTCCCCATTATCCGCAGAGGAAACAGTGTTGGCTTCTCCTAATAGTGTTGTCGGGGTCCCTGGTGCGGCATTACTATCGTTGGTCTGCAATGCTGCTTGCTTCAGCTTGTTTAGCTTTTTTCGTTTCTTCTTTTGACTCTTTGATAGAGTGCATGCAGGTTGATTACCCACGTCCCCCTCCACATTAGCTTTCTGCGATGCCTCCGCAGGCTCACCCATCTTCGGCTTCACAAGTTCGGCAGTCTTTGGCTTCTCCATCTTCTGCGCAGCAACGGCTTTGCCAGTCACGCTCTTCTGTTTCTTGTGAGGCGGCTTCGCAGCATGCTTCGTCACCATCTCCTTCATACTCCCGAGCGCCTGTTCCAGCGGGTCCACACCATCGTCGTCCTGAGCATCTCCATTCTTCATGGAATGCCACTGCGGCGCCTGAACCGCGACCTGCACCTTTGCCGTCTTCTTCGCCGTCGGCATTGTCGAGTTCTGGTCCTTCTGCACCTTCTTCTTCTTCTCCTTCTTGGCCACTAGTGTGACAATTTTCGCCTTGAACGCTTCGTTCTTCACGACGGTTGGCATCCCTGGCGCCTTGACGACTGCGGGGCCCGCCTTCTTCTTTTCCTTCTTCGCCAGCACAGCCACAGCCGTTTTCTTCGTCTTCTTCTCCTTCTTCGGTTTTGCGTTGAACTTGACCATTGGCACGGGCTCTCCGTCCTCCTCGCCTCCGCCCAGGGCCTTGTGCTTCTTGTGTTTCTTAGTCTTGAAGGTCACGCGGGGCGTCTCCCGGGCGGCGACCGCTCCCTCTTCCTGCGGTAGCTCGAACATCCGCGCGTGGAACGCTGCCAAACGCTTGCGGGCGTCGTCCTCTCCGCCCTGCTCAGCCTGGAAGCTGTCGCGCCGCCGCTTCTTGTTCGCCATCGCTAATGGATCTGTTGGCTACGACCGTTACGGCGTGAGGACCAGCAGCTTTTGCACCAATGAAATCATCAGGTTAAATTTGAATTGACCTATCATAGACGGGTCCACTTTCGATTTGTATTGGTCATACAGTATCTCGATGAGACCGTCGGCTTTAGCTGTCGGACTCGTGGCCTTCGCGACGTGTTGTGCGCTGGGATTTTACAGCTATCGCGAGCATGCTGAGACCTTTAAAGCGTGCGAGAAAACCAGCAAGCAATGTCGACGTGAAATGTGGCGGTCAAAGCGTCGCGCTCGCAAGGACCAACGGCTGCAGGCCAAGAAGCTCGCGCGAAGCCAAGCGCTGGCTGCCGAACGGACCGAGATGACGAAGGAGCAGAAGAATGAGTTGCGAGAGCGGATCCGCATGCAACGAGTGGAGCAATATGTAATTCGCTGCGATTGGAATGGATGAATACTTCAATGGAGCACGCGTCTGAACTTGGATGGTTGTGTGCAGCAAAAACTGGAGGACGCTCAGTTGCGCGGAGTTCGCGTCGTGGTGGATTTAGCGTTTGCAGTGGACCAGACTACCAGGGTAGGGGCTGTTTGGTGGTTTGAATTGGTTACAGCGATGCTAATGCTACAGATTTTGCTTGTTTTGAAGGAGCGCAATAGCATTTTGAAGCAGCTCGGGTGTGTGTACGGATACCTGAAAAGCTGCCCGCTGGATAATCTCGTGTCACTGCATCTTGCATCGTATAAGCAAGCTATTGCTGCTGTGTGTGCTCAGCATGGCGTGCTTAGCTGGAAGGTAGGAGTATTTTTACTAGATAAGGGGGGCAATATGTTTGCTCACTGGATGTTGGGTTTGCAATGGGCAGATTGGAAGACATGAAGAACCGCTGGAAAAACATTACGACGCTGATGAGATTGTCTATCTTTCGCCAGACTCAGACAACGTGCTGGAGACCCTTGATCCAACATGCGTCTATGTCGTTGGTGGCATCGTCGATCGCTCTGTCCGCAAGGTAGCCTAGCATTAATTAGCGCTACCACCGTTTGTTATCGCGTTCTTACTAACTGGTGGGCGTTGGCAGGGTCAGACCATGACGAAGGCGGCTGAGCGTGGTGTTCAAACGGCTCGACTCCCGCTTCAAGAGCACTTTGCAGGGTCCGAAGCGCGTGTTCGAACTCACATCATGAACATTGATTCCGTTATCATCGCGCTGAACGAGGTTGCCAACCATGGTGACTGGGGCCGTGCTTTCGAACGAGCGGTGCCTGCACGAATCGCTCGTCATAAGGGAGCGTAGACAACAATGTGCAACTGGTGATAATTCATTCAATCGTACGAACATGAAATATGCATAATCCTATATCAATGTAGATGGCCTGCTCACTCTCCAACAATCGTTGTCATGCCTGCTATAACGCTCGTGACTGCGGCGGTTGCGGTGGCTGTGGCTGTGGCGGCAGCATTGGTCCAGTTGATGCCCTGGCCAGCTCGTTGAGCAACGGTCGTGTTGTCTGCGTCAATAGACTGGCAGTGAGTGATGGCATACACGAGCTTGTCGTGCATCACTTCACGGCACGAGTAGGCCGGTAGGTCGATGGAAAAGAAACCTGCGAAACATTCGCTGTCAGTTCTGACTCTGAAAGTCACCTACATAATGAAACATTACGACACTTACAGGTATGCGCAATAGGCAGATACATATCGGCGCGACCTGCCGCCTTAGGCAACCCTGAGATCTTGAAGTCCTGCGTGAAATCTGCAGCATGCGTGGGCAGACGCGATCGCCCCCTGTAACACGTACCCAGCCCCAAAGCCTGTTAAAATTCACTCCACTATCAACGAACGACTACGATAATGCCTTACCAGACGAATCGCAGGAAAGACGACTTTTGTTCATCACTGAACTCGCCGAGAACATCCCAGAAGTAGGCAATGTGCGGGTCGGTCGCCTGGCAGCCGTCACCGTATATGGTCCGTCGTCGTAGAAGAGCTATATCAACCGACGCTTTACCACACACGAGTGTCCGCAACTCATGCCACGAGAACAGACCCAGCGTAGGTGCTGGTAGAATTGTTGCCAAACCACGCGACATATCCCCGCAAACTGGTACGAACTCGGTTAGGCGATATGTCTCGACTGCACACGCATACTCCTCGCGATCATCCCAAGTCACATGCAAGTGTGTTCCACCTGGAACTAGCTCTACTGTCTCGCGAGTACTCGATAGTACTGTGAAACTTGCGTCCACAATTTCGTCGAACATCGCCTCGGTGATACCGTGAGCATCCAGATTAGCTATCGTATCCACAACCTGGAAACAACTCTGGTGAATAGCCTCAATATCGTGTCGTGTCACCTGCTGCCCCACCAACAGCTTCCAGACAACAGGAGGAAGGTTAAGATCCAAGGGCGTCTTGGTACGTACAGCTATACCAGCAAGTTTCCCGAGGAACTCGGCCATTTGTACTCTTCGTGGGTTTGAACGAAGATGTGAGTTCGGAACAAAAAGCTCGCGGTTTTCGCCTGTATTCATCAGAGCGTTGGGACATGGTCTCAACACCGGCAGTAACGGCGTGAAGGTCTGCAATTCGCAGCTCAACTGAGCTAAGCATTCACGGTACAAACCACCAAAATCGTCACCAAACTCGCCCACAAACTGGCACTTGAAAGCACGATCAGCCCCGCGCAACAGTGCAGGTTGAAGTCCATGCAGCTGCTCGAACGTCTGCGCAAACACACTGTCACGTTCACCAGCTTCACTAGCAAGGGGGTCACCATGCTCTGAAAGTTCTAGTGCATCATGAGCACGATGACGGTCAACCTCGATTTCTGGGCGAGCTGCTGCTGGTGCTTGTTGCTCTTTAAGAACACCGAGCCACCATGCAAGCTTCACGTGCTGGAACACCACGCCACGGAGAGCACGAGCGCCACGCGCTAACAACGAGCGTTCGTCTTGAGCCGAAAAGTCAATGAAGGCAAGCGAAGTCTGTAGACGACAGTTAAAGTTACGCAGCACCAAAAAGCGGCGTTGAAGTGCTTCCAGAGGAATACCCAGCAGGACGGGAAATCCATGCAGTTGTTCCTCTGTGGGAGCAAATTCCTCGGGCGTCATGCGGAGAGGATCACAACTGAGAAGAGCCTCTGCACGTGACTCGCATATCTCATTAACAAGCTGCACGAGAGCGCAATCGCGCGCTGGAGTAAATACCCGTTGTGATGCGTGCAGGCGACGCAGTTTTGAGCTGTACTTGGTTGCCAATAAACGGCGTCCGGTAACTGAGAATTCTGGGACGGCTGTAAATGCTACACCCCATTTGGTGTCTCCGGGCGACTGTTGCTGTTGTTGCTGAATCCCTGTTGTGTCACCGATAGGCACTTCTTCTGCAGCTCGAACGGCATCGACATCTTCAATTGGTGGTGGAGGAGGGATTGAAGTCGTATCCAACACTTCGCCCTCCAAATTCTCGGACAGAGCTAGTGCCTGTTCATGCAAGAGCTGACGATGGCGTGCACGGCGCACCACTGCCTCGGCTTCTTCCCGAACGAGGGCTTCCATCGCGTGCATATTGGCTAAAATAAAGTCGGCAGCCTGTTCGGCATCATCCTCACAGTGACGTAGGGCGTAGACACACCACTCCATTGGGAAGCCCATTTGACTTAACGCGATACCCAACTCCATCCGGAAGTTCGGAATAGCACCGTCACTTAGACCCCCTTCGCCACCAACATATCCTGCCAGATCTTCTTCTTCTTCACTGTAGTATGAGTCTTCTCCACTCGCCAGTCCACTGCCCGGCCGTGGTAAGCCGGGTTCAAGCCCACCATCTTCGACGCGGTGACCACCGATAAGATCAATGGAATCGCGCTGGTTATACAAAGCAAACCCAGGGTAAAACGTGCCTTCGAGTTTGGGACCGGTTCCACCGGGGCCAAACGCGACACCCAAATCCTTTCCGTTGAGAGCATAACTCAGTGTTCCACGCCGCAGGTCCAATGTCAGTCGGACAACATCTCCTGTTTTGAACTTATCACCGTAGGTACCTCGCTGCTTGCTCCCATTATGCCAAAGTGCACGATTACCGATCCAGCCCCACCCGCGGTTATCTTTTCCTAGGTAGGAGTCCAAACGCACGTCTCGACGAGCGATGCCCAAAAAGATGTTCGAACTCGCAGTCACAAATGTAATCCGAACCTCCCAAACATGCACCCCACCATCGAACCGTGCCACACCAATCGCTGTTTGCCAGCCCTTATCGCGTACAAGTGACAGTCGTGTGTCTCGAGCTTCAAGCTTGAGATATGGACCTTTACGCACGCGGTCCACACGGCATTGAAAATTGGACTGCACGGGGAATCGCCACACAAAACTATCACCATCAATGGTGACCTCTTGCCCTCCACAAGCGCCCGTGAACGCACGCACTTCAGCTTCACCTCCACCGCTTGTCCCTCCTTCCGCCCCGCCCTCACTTCCTGCATTACTTCCGCCTTGCAAAATCTGTAGGCAGTGGGAACTGGCCGTTTCGCTCGGTGGGGCAAGTCTCACACGAATACTGGTCGCCAAAGGAATACTGACGAGAGATTCTTGCAGCTCAAGGTCATAAGGGTGTGCACTCTCCACGCGAATACATACATCCTCCGATATATCTGACAAAAAGTTGTCAGCTGAGAGCATAAACTCATCTGGAAGTTGAGCAACAACCACAGCTTCGTTGTTTTCTGACACCTCCTCCCCTCCATTCACTTCCCTCGGTCTGGCTGGATCCATAAGTGCTTTCATCACACCATAAACCTGACTTAGCGGCTCGAACCACTCGAAGGCACTCATGAGATTGTCACAATCCAGAGAGTGGAAACGGAAGCTGAAGTTGGCGTTCTTCGCGGACGCAGTCGCTGTAGCTCCCATGTTAGCGAGTAATTTACAATCGGCGTTAAAGGAAATAGTAGGGTGTAGCTGCTGAGGACGTGAAATACTTGAGAAAGCAGTGCCTAGTAGCTGACCATTTTTGCAGAAGAAAATCTCTTGGGTGTCCAGGCGTAAACCGCAGCCAAACACATCACCAGGGCTCACCGCGCCAGCCGGCTCAATCCAACGCCAGCGATCTACGATAGTATCTCCAGCAGATAGCACTTGGCCACTCGCCGGCGCGAATGAGTAGGACCGTGAGCCATCAGCACTGCCACCAACCAATACCCCTTCCAGTGGAAAAGAAGGCGGCGAGAATCCCACGGCAAGCGAGCCACCCGTGTTGGTACTCCATTCCACGACAGTGACTTCGAAATACACGATCTCAGACTTCACTTCATCTTGCATTGTCATCACCAAAGCCGGTGTGTGCTCAAAACGGCACGAATACACCTCTCCAGGCGGTACGCCAAGTCCCTCAGCTGCCAGTGCTTCCCGTGCTGCTGCAGTACTTCCATCGTCAGCTCGGAAATCCAGCAAGAACTTACGCTCTTCTCCCGATAGATGCCGTGTGACTGCCATCTTTGACGAATGACTCACTAGCATCTCCACGAATGGTTGTTTAGAGAAGTGAAATCGATACGGTAGACCCAGCGAGTTACCACCATCACGTTCAAGGCAAGCTGCAAGCTCTTGTACACGCTGCCCCCGCTGTTGATCCTCCACCGCCAACATTAACTCAACAAAGGCCTGTAGGAGGGCATGCAATGTGAAGCCACCATCCTGGTCTTGACTCAAAGCCATGATCTTGGAGCGGCAGTACAAAAAAGCTTGCTTGTCATACCAGTGCCCACCTCGCTGAATCACCGTAATAAGTGATCGTACGAGTGAGACGGCAGCTTGACCACTTGACGGTTGGTTCTCGCGTAGTACCTGTTGCACTAGCGCAAATAGCGCTGCCGGAAGCTCGGAACGCAATTGTGTAGGTGTTGGCAATTTAACTTGGGGGTTGCTTAGTAGCAGCTTCTGGTACTTCAGCAAAACTTCGACGAAAGCAAGCACATTGTCCACACTAACTGGTGCACAAAGAACCAAATCTTCGTCCGAGAGACTCAACGCAAATGCAGCGCTAGGCTCGCCGGCGTTTTCGTCATTCAGTGTGACAACAGGTAAAAGCAGACCGCTGCTGAAGTCAGATTCGACGGCCCAGAGAGAAGTCCGCACGACTACATCATCGGCGACTGGGAGCAGTAGCTGCATCCGAGACGTGTCAATAGACTGGTTTTTCGTACTACGATCTCGTGGAAGCTGGCCAGAGTTGTCATTCTCACCACCCATATTCTCTTCATCCTGAGCTTCATTCTCAACTTCGATCGTTGTTGAAAGCTCAAGACCTCCACCCCCTGTCGAAGCAGGTGAAGATGCGCGCCACACACAATGAAACATCTCAACGGGTCTCACGAGATCTTCACGTACACAGCGCGTGCTAGAAACGTCTGGAGGTTCAAAAGGGTCTTCCTTGCTTCCAGCGATACATCCTAATGCCACATACCCTGATGGCGCAACAGGCCACCATATCGAGCGTAGTTGTTTGCGCTGGAAGTCCGGATCACTTTCTGAATTCCGGGGCAAGCCTTTTCCGGTAACATCAACCCGTTCAAAACTCACAGGTGGCTGCAAAAGTCTTTGGTCCTCGGAGTCGCTGATAAGGAGCATAGGTGCATCTGGAACCCCATTGCCACATTTTACGACGTCACCCAGACAATACCACTTGTTACCACCGGGCGTTGCAGACTCAAGCGCTGCTGGTAGCGTTGGTCGCCAAATCGTTACAGCATGATCTGCCGCCGACTTCATCCATCCGCTGTCACTACCCATGGACGATGCAAATCGTTTCCGCCACTTGTGACGATGCTTGAGCAGTGGGTCCGGTGGTGGGATGCTCCATAAGCGTTCGTACGTGTCAACTACCAAGACCTCAAGGCCGCAGGAAAGCAACATTGGCCCCTTGGGAAAGCATCCATCAGTCTTGCGAGCTCGAAGTGGTGAGCTATCCCAGTTCAAGTTCGTGACTGGAGCTGCATGTGTACGAGAAATAATGTGCATGATGGTTTCAAATGTGATGCTCTCCAGTGTGCTAGAGAGACCCTGGTCGTTAACATCTTCCCCAGCGTTGACCCTGTTCTGGTCGCTATCGACAAGAGATTCAACAAGTCGAGTCATGCCCAACCACCCAACTTTTGTCTGGTGCTCGGTCATTTGATCGATTGATCGCTGAAGCGTCGCTAGATTCTGCGATGAACTCAAGTTTCCAGCTAACGTTTGCGTCGGAGAGCGTGTCATCACTTCGCGTGCCATGCGCGAGAGGATCTGCTGGATCTTTCCACTCTTTTGTGCATTCAGGTGCTGATGTAGTTGATACTCCTGGTCGCATGTAGTATTCATCATGCTCTGGCTGGGCGCGTTCAGGAGCGAAATTAACCGACGAAGCACGACTGGGTTACCGAGCTCGCTCAGTTGTGTGTCCCCATTTTGTGATGCGCTATGGAATAGCCTCACAATTTGAAGAAGGATCTTGCGCGCGTGAATAGCAGCGAGGCGCTCGCATAGAGTTTCTTCCTCAAGATCTATCTCAAATGCATTCATCTGTCGAACTCCATCATCAAAGCTGCTGTTGCACTCGCTCCAAAGTGTGAGGTCCGACTTGGCTGGCAAATATTCCAGGCACGTAGTACCGGGAGTTTCCATCATTTTGGTTTTTACCGGACTGCCGTTTCCTCGGGCACCAATCCGCTGAGGTACAGGGGGACACAAGGCGCTGGATTCTGCGAGAGCGTAACTTGGGTTTTCGTCACAAATATCTTGGAAGTTAACCAGCGGTTCGCTCGCCACTAGCCCATTTGTCCCAGAAACCACCGTACTACCATCCTTTGCGATAAGAGTGTTTTGATGCCTAGGCGAGAGAACTGAATTCTCCAGCTCCATACCTCTGGAAGACAGAAGCAAGCGCAAGGCATCGCCGTAGTTGTTATCTGTTTGGCGGAGCGCTTCTGCACACACTGGCTCGGTTCTTCCGAGCACCAAGGCTAAATGACGCACATTTGAAGGGTAGGCACGCTGCAAAGCAACAGATAACTATAACGGTTAGTGTTAGTGATGTGTAGATGATATTGCCTATACAATTATGGGAACGCTTACCGAGACCGGACCCCGATTCTGTTGGATCACCGAAAAAGCCTCATCGATATCACCGGCCGTCATCCGGAGAACTTCCTCACACTCAGTAGCGCTGACTACTAGATTTGCTTCTTGACCCCGAGCAAGAAGACGCAGAGTTAGCACTTGCATTTCCTGGAATCCTGGTGATATGTTCTAGAAACAAATTCACAAAAACTAATCGTTAGCCGCACACCACGAAGACAGCATAGCATCCCATCTAACAAAAGAATAAGCGTACCGATCGCGTGGCAACGCCAGCGTCGCCACTTGAACGTAGAACGCGTGTCTTTCCGAGTTCGCTCGGGATACTTGTCCGCTGTGATGACGATTCACGATTTACGCTGTCGCGACCTAGCGCAATGCGGAGCATCGATCCGACGCCTCCTTCCTGAGACCGAGGTGATGTTATCCCTGTGGACTCGTTTGGCGCAAAACTTTCACGCTGCTGGTATGAAGCGGGAGAAAGAATACCTGGTGGTACCATCGTGGGATACATATTTGCGGTAGGCGACCCCACAGCAGGAGTTCCTGGGGCTTGAAGCACTGATGAGCGAGGAGAAGTATAGCCACCAGCTCGAGGGGAGTCCACAGCAGGGTTCGGAGATATCAATGCTCGAGGGACATCACTCTCTGCGACAGAGGTTATTACACGCAGACCTTGCGTTACCGTCTGCCGGCTACGCCCGTCGTGGAGACCCTCCGACGGGGTAGAATTTCCTCGTGTGCCGCGGTTTTGCAGTTCTGCAGGACTCCTTGGCACAATCTGGGGTGTTCCAATCTGTGGTTGTTGGTACTCCTGACCAGGGATCAAGATATTAAGATCACCAGCGTTCTGCGATGCCGTGACAATAGGAGGTGGCGCATGGCGGCCTCCACCAGATGTCCGAACTTGGAATTCGTAGGTCACCAGGCCACCTCGAGACAATATTAAGGATATACGAGACCCTGATGTAATCCGAGTGCTGGATCCATGAATCCGTACCCCGTTCACGATAGTCCCGTTCTTGCTGAAATCTTGAAGCTCAAACTGCTCTTCCGTTCCATCCGTTTCTCGTCGCAAACGACGCAGGTGGAAGTGACGTCCACTAACACTGCGATCATTTACAATGAGGTCACAAGCATCTGCGGCACGACCGACCCGAATTATTGGCGACGTCAGTGGAAACGGTGTGTAGTCAATTGCTGAATGCCCAGAAGCACCTGGTGGGTGGCCGTGCTCGTTCTCAGTTAGTGGGGGTAGTGGCAGCAAAACGCCCCAAGCACCAAACGGCAGGTTTCCTTCACCAGATCTATCAGCGCGCTGAGAAGACCCGCGCAAACCATTTGCACCGAAACCCACAGGCGCAGAACTTGCAAATGCCGGATGGCTAACCTTTCGCCGAGGCGATTGGATAGCATCCATTCCCCAGCTTAGCGCGTTTTCACTTCCTAACTTTTGGACAACTTCGTCCCGCATTGCAGCTTCGTACTGATCCAGGGCCGAGTCTATCACTTCCTCGGTACTTAAGAAGATTTGTCGCTGCTTCACACACAGCCACCGTTTCTGAAGTATATTCGATGTTTCCAGTCCAGAGGCGTCAGATTTGCTTGCCCACGATAGAGACTTTTCTGACGACAGCAGAGCGGCTAGACTTGACACGAGTTGAGAATCCATACTCATGAACGCCGGGCTTAAGGACGTGATTTGCTTCAATAACGATGACAATGCCTTGGAAGATCTCCATCGAAGTTGTTGTTTGTACATTTTCAATCGGCTCCGTAGTATTTCCTGTACCGCACTGTTCTGAGGCAGATCAAGGTCACAGTACAAACCGCATTTCTCATCAGCAGATGTGGCGGACATCATCCTCGAAAGTGTCATGATGATGTTTTCAATGTCATCAAACATATCCACTACAGCCGGAATGCGCTCGACAACCTGAAGTTTTGTGAGTGGGAATGTTTGTGAGCGCGCATCGGGTTTGATCAACGGTGACACCGATCCTTCATTTATAGTCTCGATAACAACATGCGCCAATAGGTCAGCCGTGCGCGGATCTCTCGAGATTCCAGATAACACACGCAGTTCTGTCGAGCCTTGGGTTCCATCATCTTCTAATGAAACGGTTCCACCTTCTCTGAATCCTTCAACATGTCCTCCAACGATACTCACTGCTGCTACAACTGTTGCCAGTCCATCAAGAGCATCCTTTGCCTTTTGCCAAAGAAATAGTGAATGCTTATCCCGAGTGGTAGTTTGAGTTTCCGAGTCGTCAGCTTGTGCATTGAGATCCGATGCGTTGTTTATCGACTCGTCCGTTTCTGGTGAAGATGTAGTTGACTCAGGTTTTCTGAGAGAAGTGGAATCAGTGAAACTATCAAAAACTTCGGTCTGGGGTGCAACACCATCGGATCTCTGGATATTTGAGTAGTAGCCGCAAATGGTGTCCAGCAGTTCACCAATGCTGCTTGACTTCGCAAAACCTCGGTTAATCGCGGCATTGATTGCAACCTTCCACGTTGGATAAAGAGTAAGATATCGCAGAAGGGCCACGACTTCAGCCGCTTTCGCTTCTGCGATATGATCTTTCTCAAGAGTGACCTGCTGGATCTGGGCGATTCCAATATCCTTAGTAACGGTAACCCCCTTTACGCATCGCGCCGAATGGCAGAGAGCTGTACTTGAGCACTCTAAGCCGAGCTCGTGCGAGCAGAGACGCGGACGAAGAAGAAGCGGAAGCCCCACCAACGTCATTAGCATGTTTAGAATATCTCCGGAGAAAACTGGGGCTGATTGTTGAGATCGATGGATTTTGTTAAGCGCAGAGACGGAGTGCTGGGGAAATACCAGCATGGCAAGTCGAATGCACACTGTAGCTGATGCCAAGTCGGATGAATTCATTCCACTTATAACGTGAGCTGTCACCTCCGTGTTAGCTGCAATGATGGAACCGACATTAGTGTTCGCAGAGCCACACGCAAGAAGAACACTTAAAATTTGATTCCGGTAGAAATGACCATAAAGAGCATCCGAAGGCGCCATCCCAGAAGCGGGTGATGCGAGAGTATGTTTGGCTCCAAAGTAGTGCAGTAGTCCAACACACACACGCTTTAACGAAACGCGTGTACCCATCTCGTGAGACGCTGCCGAAGTTAGCATTGCGTTTGTGGTGCCATTCACAACCGAATCATCTTGCAACAGTTTTAAATTTTCCAGCAAGAAGCTAATGAACATGGACAGAACTGGGTTTACGCGGGTACTCGCAGATGATGATTCATTCCTGGTATTGTCGCTGGCATCTTGAAGGGACCGATACATTAAAGCACGGGCCATTGCCCAACCAGCAGCATGCAACTTAACAAGAGGCAGTTTGCGCTGGGGGTAGCTGCGTTTGATCTGAAGTGGTGCTCGCTTAACCACCGCGGCATCAGCGATATGTTTGGAGTCTATCTCTTTCATCAGTGACTCAAACAGCGCATCTGAATTCACAAGACAACTATTTTCAGGGAGGTCTTTTGCTTGGCTTGCATCGTCAGGTGCACCATCGAGTCCGCAGCCCTCGCCTGAGCGTCCAGTGAGAATGTAAGAACTGTAAAACCCTGCTGCTATACGAACCACTTCATCATTTGCCAGTGAATTAGATGGAACGGGCAAGGGCAGGTCTGCCGAGGGGAGTGTTCTTGACCCCGCTCCAAGCTGACCCTTGTTGTTGCGTCCGAACACCATCACGCGGCCATTTGAAATCAAAATGAGGGTATGATAGCACCCACATGATGCAGTCTTGATCTTGGATGACAGGGGCAATGGTACGTACTGCGCGCTATTCTTATGGTCTTTGCTCCCGATTCCGAGCTGTCCGTAGTCATTTCGCCCCCATGTGATAAGCTTGCCTTTCTCGCTGATCGTCACGGTGTGATAGTAACCACAGCTTACGGCTACAATTTTCTCATCACTCTCTCCTAGCGATGTCTTGACCAATGTTGGCACCTTCATACTTCGTGCATGGCCTAAGCCTAGCTGTCCGTAGTCATTCTTTCCAAATGAGTAAACCTCGCCGCCACTAGTAATCGCGACGGTATGATAGAGTCCGCAGGCCACTTTTGTGATCACTTGGCTCGACAAGGAATCTACTAATTGCGGGGTGTGTTGGTGTTGCGCGTGATCGAGACCCAATTGTCCGCAATCATTCATTCCAAACATCAGTAGCTCACCGTTGCTAGAAACGACAGCACTGTGGTGATAACTTACAGCGGCTGTCGTAATATGATACTTCTCACGGAGACTATCAATCATTCGGGGTGTATGACTCTTCGAAATTGTCGACCCAAGTCCCAACTGCCCACGGTCGTTGTACCCCCAGGAGTAAACAGCACCATCTGAAGCTACAGCTAGCATGTGCTCACATCCATTTGCCGCAGCAACCATATTAATGACGATCCCGCTCAGTGCGCGAACGGGTGTAGCGATAATCACCCGCTCCTCGAATGTTCCATTGCCGCATTGGCCGCTTTTGTTAAGTCCGCAAGTAAAAACAGCACCATCCTTCATCACTACGGCGAGGACTTCGTTCCCTCCTGAAATATCACGAATGGCTTTCGCAGAAAAGAAAGGCACATGCTCCAATTTGCTCGTTGAGTTGCAGTGCCCCAAGCATAGTTCACCGTAGTTATTTTGACCGCAAGAGAACAGTTCGCAATCATCGAAGCTCGCAACACTAGGTAGTCTTTCAGTCCTACCAGCTTGTCCAGATGTTGCTATGCCAGCGTTACCTTCGCCGACAACCGTACTTGACGGTTTGGATCGGCACAAGACATCGCTTAGGGCGGCGATCTTATCATTCCACGACCTCCTAGGAGGGCAAAGCAATGTATTCCCATCCATCTGATCATCCTGAGATTCACTTGAAGTGTAGACGTAATATGCAGAATCTAAATCACCGCGGTTATCATCGTAGCAAGCAGCACATAGCCTAATGCTGTCATCATCTCGCTGACCATAATACGCTCCACACAATGGCAGTTTCTTGCACTCCTCACAGCTGTAGGATCCCGTTTTATTCTCACTGTATGCTGGTCCATTGTCGCGGTCAAAAATCCCGCAGAACCCTAGGTATCCGATGTCGATATTTGTGCCTGACGACGGACAAATCGCTTTAACGATAATATATCGACCAGTAACGGGGTAGGCCAGCTGCTTTGAAATCTGAGCGCAACTACCGTCCAATACGAAGAATGCAACAGGTTTGCTTTCATCGCGAGGGCAGCATCCGTTGCATGGCGGGAACGGCAAAGCTGCAAATTCTTCGGCAGTCATACTATCAAACTCCTGGTAGTCCGCTAGGTCGGGAGGGGTACTGGTGACAAATACGACGGCGGAACGAAGTGGGCTCGAGTAACCAGGCCCTGGACCTCGAATACTGATGTAGCTTACACACATCGGAGTGTCAACTTCGTGCTTCAGCACCAGGTTTACGTTGGCACCCTTTGCAGAACTATACACGGTTGTATCGTCCAGAAGACAATTACGAGCAGCGTGGGAGCTGCTAAACTCCCCGCCGTTGCATGAATGTACTTGCAGCTGCAAGCTTTTCCCCAGTTGTAATTCATTCGATGAAGACATGAGCTGATTCTGGAGTTTTGTTGCGGGGAAAAACACGTGCGGTGGCAACTCCACACGAGGACGCGGGTGAAAGTTCGCATCATACACTGTACCGTTGCAGAGCGCCGACACTGCTGGATACAATGGTTTTTTCATCGAAACGTTAACGTGATGTACTTCA
This sequence comes from Phytophthora europaea, assembly GCA_030463285.1. Lineage (NCBI taxonomy): Eukaryota > Oomycota > Peronosporomycetes > Peronosporales > Peronosporaceae > Phytophthora > Phytophthora europaea. Next base: position 8,470 of record JAHQIV010000116.1, on the reverse strand, counting down.
GGATCTGAGCGGTCCGAGTACACAGTTACGGTAGACTTTTCGAAATCAAATAAAACTCCAAAAACTCCCCACTCCAGTACCTCCTCCGTACTCTTCCATTTGACATCCAATTTATCACGAAGTGGGACGTCAAATTCCGAGAAGTCACTGCCAACAATACCAAAGCTAAGTGTTGATCGTCCGTCTTTTCCAGCTGCAGCAATACGGACCTCAACGAAAATGCTTTCGTTTTCAAAGCCATGGCTTGCAACAATAGTCTCGTACTGATCATCAGATGAGCTACAATCACCGGCGACCACCGTCGTCCCATTTGGCATGAGTTGCAGATGACCCCCCTTCAGCTTACCATTCCAGCTAATAGTTGCTCCGTCAAATGGAGCAGCAACGAGCCCACCAGAAACAACTGCGTTAGAGAACTGGAAGTTGGAGCTGGCACACCAGAGCTTTGGCGGAACGGAAGGTGCAAGATTCCAATGGACATCTGCATCCTTAACCCCAATCGAAGGAAAATAACCATAACCAACTCCATCATTTGAGGGCAGCGTTGCTACATAGCATCTCTTTGTGCCCGTGTAAAACTCCAATTGTCGCTCTTCACAATTTAGTAAAACACCAAGAACATCCGTTCGATTCCACCGAACTCCTGCAGATCCAAGCATGTCGCTAGTGCAACTTTCACGGTGAAGGAACAATCCACAGAGATTGCAATCTCCTGGAACATACGTATTGAGGTCTGTTGTGCCAGTGGTGACACCGACAAACACAGGAGTTTCTCCAAAAGAACGTAGAGATACTTCCCAATACCAACGCCCCTTGTAGAAAGTTTTATCAAAAACCGCAAGCCCGCCACAATCATAGTTCACGACCCGCACATTATCATCGCTTCCGTCTATGCTTTTGTGCGTAATCGTAAGTTTGCGAAGGTCTGTGCCCAGAGTTACGTATCGCGAGCAGATGATGTTCGGGTACTTAGATCCCGAGGCAGCCGGAAGTATGGCATACGTCTCAGTGCTATCCGCGTCTGTCGGCGAGTTATCCGACCCGTCGTACTGAATAAAACTCTGCCATCCTTTCCAACTTGTAAATTCCGTCAACAACGATACCAAGTTAGTGCGCTGTAGGTGGTCCCAGTCTTGACCTCTGTAAGGTAAGCAGCACATTTCCAGTACAAGTAGCATATCTTGTACAGCACTTTGAATGGTAGTCGATAATGACCTCATTTCATTAGATCCGGGGTCCAATCCCGCTTCGATGAGCTGCTGCACTCGACACAGGTGGCTCGATGATGACTTCAGAAGGAACGCCAATAGCTGGAAAAATTCCCGCCCGATAGCATCAGATAACTGAGGCCCAGCAAACTCCAAATCAACGAGGTAGTGGATCTTGACAATAGAAGCTTGTCCTGTTGAGAGGTTTGCCGAAGCTTTCCCACTATTCAAACGAACACGCTTAAATGCAGACGAAAGCATGGGGATGACGTGGAATCGTGAGCTCGGGATATTCTCGGTGCACTGAAGCAGGCGAGCAAACGTCTTAAGCCCTTGTAAGCGCTGTTTTGCTCGTTTTTGATGAACAAGCAAGATATCTCTCATAAGGTCTTCTGGGTGACGAGTCGGTCCTTCGTCGCCCCGAGTCGAAGTAAGCAGATTGCTGCTGGACTGTTGAATGAAGGAGAAAATGTCCGCGTGGATCTGCTCGTCTTCTTCTTCCATAACTTCCATTGATTTTGTTTCCATCAGCTTATTAAGCTGTCGGGTAAAACGCTTTCGTTCAGGCTCCTCCAACGTAGCAGTATCAGCCGACTCACGCTGGAAAGCTTTCGAAAAATCTGAGGTTGAGCAATTCCCGGTTAGATTCGTAAGATTCGTAGGAAAAAATAAGGATACTCACCGTAAGATGTTGCCATCGAAATTCCAGGTAGGATTTTCATCGGAGAAGATGCTGATGGAGAAGTCTGGATCGGCGCAGGTGCTAACTGTAGAAGGAGGAGCGCTCTACGAATGATAGGCTCACACACAGTGTTGTAAAGTGCTTTCTGCCTCTCCTTTGCTTCCATGTCGGGAGAAAATCCGTTTGGAGCTCCCGCCTCGCTACAATAGTACAAATGAGCAAGTTAGAAACGAGTATTGTCAAAACCTCATAGAGCTTGGCTCTACCTGAATGCGGCAGCTAACTTCTGTTGCTCTCTCACGATCCTAAAGTGTAGCAAGTCAATATGTTAGGCGTATCTAGGCATGTCGGGTACATTTCACAAGAGAAAAATACCAGCGACGGAGTTGTAACGCAGCCTTCCAGGCATCAACTACAGTTTCAGCTAGGGCTCCTTCGCTCGAAATGGGTTCAGTCGTGTACGAGATGTTAGTATGCTTCAACAGCGCAGCATAAGTCGCACGGACAGCACGGTCCACTGCCTCAATTCCACCGCTCTTCTCGAGTGTCGCTTCCACGCTATCTTGCCTCTTCAGCCTTGCAACTCGAAGCTGCGGATTTGCGCTGCCGGGGGCCGAACCAGGATCCACAGCGTTTCGCACCTTATCTAGGAGTTTCTTGCCATTACCAACGTTGTCCACCACTTGCAGCAAAAGTGCCTCGTTGCGGCCGACTTCATTGTTCTCATGCTCCGGCCCAGACCACAATTCTTCAAGTCCACCCCGGAATAGCGGTGAATGCAGCCATCGCTCACTAACAGCAATTTTGCTATCCAACTCACCACCGACAATCAAGGTGGCAGCATAGTGACTTCCAGCCCAAGCTAATATTTTTTGCAGATCCCTAAGCCACTCGTGGCCTTTTTCAATGGTTTTGTCCGAGCAAAGTGCTTTTGGTGAAATGTGCTGTGTGAGTGATTGCGGCGCTGGGGGTGGCCCTACAGCATTATCGGCCTTACCGGGCGCTGGCAGAGGCCCCTCGCTCAGAGGATATATATGCTGCGAAAGAATAGTCCGACTAGGCACGAATGTAACTTTTCGTGAGTCGTATTCTTCCAAGCTCGACTCTGTTCCAGCCTTTGAAACTTTCACAAGCAATGTTTCGGTTCCAAAGAGCTTTGCCAGGTCCAAAGGAATAGTCATCCGTCGAATTTCCACGTCTCGAGACACATCTTTTACTTTCCAAAACGTGTATCCTTCGGAGTGGATGATCTTTTCCCACATGCCTTTGAAAATGTGGCCATAAGTTACGGGGCAGCCGCTGTGTTGATGTAGGAGATATATCGCGAGTTCTTTAGACACAGATGCGCACGCGTTATCCACGAAGTCTGCCTCGTTCAAATTGTCCTCTGTTGCGGTGGGTGACTCGTGGCTGATACCGGATGACTGTATAACACCTCGCTTGCTAAGAACCGCAAGTGTCGCGTGTAGTTTAGTTGAGAGAACTTCCAGTTGAGACCAGAACGGGTCCATCAAAGCGGGTAGCGCACCACGAACAGAAGGTAACGAAAACACGCTGAGCAGTATAAATGGCAGTAATTTGCCCGCGAAGCTATGTTGGATGACAATTGGAAGAAGATGACTCTGCTCGAGATTCATCGTCTCGCATTGATCCAGACGTTCCGAAACGAAAGTTACCAACTTCGTACAGATCGATTCAACTATTACCCAGCCTCTATTCGTGGAACACGAACACCAGAATAAAGCCGCGCGCAGCATGATATTGACGCACTTAAACTCATGGCGCGTCTCAATTGCGTCCAAACGTTTCATGAGACCAGTGATATCACCTGATGAACTCTTGACCACGTCCTTCATTTGCTCCCCGAGTCCATCCAATAGTGTGCCCATAAATGTTATCACAGTTTCAGTAACAACAGCATCCGATGAACCATCCGCTTCGAAAAGCGTGTCGGGGTCTGTCATTAACTGAAAAAGCATCTTGGTTGACGTGAAACCCGGTACAAGCATTGGAATCAAAAGTTTCTGTCCTGGAGTTAACTCGGTTTCGGAATGGCACTTGTTCACCATCAAGCGGCTCATGACTTGCAATTTGTCCAAGAGGGAGGGAAACAAAGTTGAAAACCCGTAGCAGATTGCCGATGCGGTTTCTTGTTTCACTGCGTGGTAAAACCACAGCGCTTCTCCGGACAGAGGCAGCTTTGATACGTGGTCTGCAATCGAGAAGAGTATCTCACGAATTGAGCAAAGTACCCCTCCAGGCTGAGATGCTTCAGACGGCAGTCCAAGCTCTGAACCGTCCAAGCAACTTCGAGAAAACTAAATCAAAACAGAAACGTTATTAGTGTGAGATAATCAGATAAAATTGCACTTGAATCGACAGTTTATCAATTTACCTCGAAGAAGTTGAGCTTCAGGAGCTTGATCGTAACAAGCATCGGATACAAGACATGGATAATCAGCGGCGCTGCGTTCGTACCTTCATCCATCCCAAAAAATCGTGACGCTATGTTTTCCAACAATGAGTACAAGGCTGAAAATGTCGCTTCTTTGGGGTCGATACAGAGAGATCGATATAGACACCGCGAGAGTTGAACCGAGTCTGCATCGTCCCCAGGAATATCATTTCCTGCCAAGCGGTCAAGATGGGAAAGTAAGCACACGGCTGAGTCTAGAGCCTCCGCCGCACATTGCTGGCTCGATCTGTTCAGAGCACCACACCTTGCACGAAGCGTACCAAGTACGTGCCCTGCTTTTCCCGTTGTCGAGTTGTTTTTAGTCATATCAAGACTGTATGAGCCCGAGGGGGCTACGGAACACAGCTGTCGGACTTTACTACAGCTTGTCACTTTTCCGTGGATACTAATTCGGCCTCCGAGCAAAATCAAGCCGCCGCTTCCAGGAGTAGACGACTCAAAATCTGACAGGCTAGGCAGGGCCGTTACTACCCCCGTTTGGGCATACAATTCTGCTGAACAACACCCTTCCATCTCTTCTTGGGTATTTACTTCAACTCGGCTCCACTTTTGTGATGTCATCGAAAAGTACCATAGATCGCACAACAAGGTATTTGACCGGTTTACCCCTCCAAAGATCCAAATGTTTCCAAGATCGGAGCACATACTGTAGCTAATTCTCCCCTCTGGGAGCAATGGCTGATAATCATTTCTTGAGTTGCCAACTGCTGCTGCGTCTTTAGAAGCTTCAATGTTATCGTCATGACACAAGTGCCACAGTCGGTCAAAAGTGTTATACCTCCATAGGTCTGATCTGAACTTTTCTTCACGGTCCTGCCCACCAAATATGTACACGCACTCCCCAATGACTGTGGAGGAGCATCCAATTCGTGGACCAGGATCTAACGATACCGAACTAGGTAGCCGAGACCAAGCGTAATCCTCGAGAGAAAGGTACCACGCATCTCCGAGAACTTCGTTGTCAATCGATTTTCCACCATACATGAACACAATTGCGTCCAGGCGAACACGGATTGTTGTGGCTGTGTGGAATGCACGAGCTTGGGGCATAGATGTCGCTGCGCCAATGGCAGCTTGAATCAATGTCCACGCTGGGAGCGAACCATCCGCATTTTTCACTGTAGAGCATTTATATAGGTCCATGTGCCGTGATGCCGCACAGTTGTTCTCGCCGCCAAGGACAAGCAGTTGGTTGTCATCGAGAGCCACAACTTGGTGATGACAAATTCCAATCGGGAAATCAGTCCACCTATCCCAGCTTTTTGTTTCTGTATCGTATACCCACACTTGATTTGTAGGTTCGATGGGTTGGGATAATGAAGCATTGTTGACCACCATGCCACCGACGACGAACAATTTATTCCCAACCAAAGCTGAGGCAGATCCCTCTAGCGGTGGGGGGCGCACTGACATTCCTTCTGGTATATCATCTACGGTCAACTGAACAACTGCGCTAGATGAAGGCATCATTACTGCTCGCGAAATGCTGTCGAAGTCGTGTCCGATTGCCGGGGGATATGCAAATGGATGGTGACCCAGATTGATGCGAATAATTTCACCGCGTTCAAGACTGATACCAGGCATCATTCCTGATCGCTTATCCTCCAAAGAGCACTTAAATTCAGAGTACGCTACGCCCAAATTGACTCCATTTCGAAAAAATGTCATTTCTTGAGTGTTCAAGTCAAGTAGACAACCGATGATATCGCCGGCCTTCCATTTTTCTCCGTACGAAGATGATCCACTGTTCCAACGGCGTTGGCGGTTACCGTCGTAAGACCATGAATGAGCATGGTCACCAACTCCCTCCCCTTGGTCTGAGCTTCCCTGGAAGTATCCATCGATCCATCCAACTTGAATCAAGCCGCTTGTTACCACCTCTACCTCGTAAAACCATTTGCCTCGGAATAGCGACACACCAATTGTTGATATCGAACCGAAGTTGCTAAGCCCCTCGATCTCTCCTGACCGGTCAATGTCGACACGACCGCAGACTGGAACGACACAACTTTGGCCCAGCATTACGACGTCACCATCGTCATTTTCACGTTTGCGCTCCACAATTAATGACGTGGTATAAAAACCAGCAGCTACGTCCACACATCGACGAGAATTTTTCTCTGGGCGAACTTTGAGTGGAACGGGGAGTAATGCATCAGCACTACCACGGTTCCCAAGCTGTCCCTTGTTATTCCGTCCAAAAACGTAAACGTGTCCCTGTTCGGAAAGCAGTACTGTATGATAGCACCCACAAGTAGCCCGCACCATTCGAGTATTGGAAGACAGAGCGACAACGTTTGGCACATTCTGATGGATCTTGCTTCCGATGCCTAGTTGCCCATAATCGTTCCTTCCGAATGAAAATGTCCGGCCACCAGTGGTAACAACAACTGAATGGTAGTATCCACATGCAACAAAGCATACCATCTCGTTCGGAAGCGCGACAAGCGTGGGTACCTTGATCTGGCGGTTGTGGGCTAAACCTAGCTGCCCGTAGTCATTTTTTCCGCACGCGAAGAGCTCTCCTGCGGCCGCACAAATGATTGTATGGTACAACCCACAGGCCACCATTGAGACTTCGGTGCCCTCGAGGCTCTTTACCAGTTGCGGGGTTGTTTGATGTTGCGTGTGGTCGAGGCCAAGCTGTCCACAATCATTCATTCCAAACGTGTAGAGCTCTCCTGCATCCGTGATCACTGCGCTGTGGTGGTAACTCACGGAGGCACATACAAGTTTCTTGTCCTTCAAGGACTCGATCAGCTTGGGAACATGGATCTTGGTGGCTAAGTTCTCGTGACCCAACTGTCCTCTGTCGTTGTATCCCCACGAGTATGCAAGCCCGGTGTCCGTTAGCGCGATCATATGCTCACACCCGTTACTTGCAGCGATAAGCTTTACTCGCTGGGACCGCAACGCCTGCACGGGACGGAGCATCATCACTCGCTCGTCAAAGTGCCCCTGGCCACACTGGCCACTCTTGTTCAGCCCGCATGTTAGTACCACACCCTCGTTCGTGAGAACTGCTAGCGTCTCGTTTCCACTAACCACTTGACGAATGTCGTCCCACCCACAAAGCGCAACGCTGGTGAGCTGATGCCTCTCAATATCGTCGCCCGTGCCTAATTCTCCATACGAGTTCTGTCCGCAACTGTAAAGTTCGCCAGAGGCTTCACACTTGCCGTACATAGGCTGCTCTTTGAGCGCAGCAAGTTTTGCGATGGATGTCTCTAAGTTCACTGTGCTCGTAGGCGGTTGCTTCATTAGCCAGAGTACCACAAAGAGCATGGTGGCAAGTGAGCCGCGGGCAAGCCCCACCTCAGCCAATGTCTCGATCGTACGAGCTCCAATGCGCATTTCGCCTTCAGGTGCACCTTCGTTCGCCGGGTAAGCAAGCTCCCCGAGACAGCCACTCAGAAGATTGAAAGCCGATGACGCGGACGGCGCAAGGTACATGCTGTCCGAGTAGGCGGTAGGCTTGAGTGGCTTCAAGTTGTCCTTCACCATCTGCAGTGCTTGTTCGTACTGCTCCGGATTATTTGTGCGTGTTGCTTTCAACAGCATGACCACCAAGTCCCAGCCCATGGTCATGCAGTTCTGTGTTGGCAGTGGCAGCGGAGGCGGCGACACCTTGCGCAGCGACATGGCGTGTGCCCTAGCAGCCAGCAGCCGTTGCTCGTACCTGTACTTCTCCTTCTTTGTCATCTGGTATAGTGACTGCAGGTTCTTCACGTCCCCCGCCACTCGGGCGTCGAAGATGCCGGGCATCGTCTCCACCGCGTCCCGTTTGCCGTCCTGCGCGTCTTGAGACGGCAGCCCAGCCAGTTGTGAAATGTGCTGGAACAGCTCGTCCACCGAGTCGACGGAGCCCATGAGCTCTTTCAGCTGCTGCTCGGGGCTTCGCGTCTGCAGGCGCCCGGAGACTTCGCTCTCTGCATCGGTCAGTACTCACAACGTTAGTCATTGTATTGATTGTGGTGATGCACCTTTAAAGTGGAATGTCCACAGTAAATATTACCTTTGGGGAGGTAGCGCAGCGCGGCGCTAAACTCAAGGATCTTGTCCATGGCGTCTTTTGTATCTTCAGCGGCAGTGGACGCCACCGCC
>JAHQIV010000115.1:0-34259 GCA_030463285.1 Phytophthora europaea | reverse complement strand
TTCTCAGTTTATTTTGCGGTTTGCTGCTCAAATGCGGTCTCCGCGTTGGAGATGCCCTAAATCCATGCGATTTGAGGTCGGTAGCGGGAACATATTTGAGGTTTGCTCAAAATGCGGTCTGCGTTGGAAGACGACAGGCCGTAATTTATCGCAAACTGAGGTCTCAACCCTATTTTGAGGCCCGCGTTGGAGATGCTCTAAGAGCATCTCGGCATCTCCAACGTAAGGAGCCCGAAAATCGGTGAGACCAAAAAGTCGTCTCACCAGACTATGCCACTCTACGCGAAGATACATGAGTCCTTTCAAAACGAAATCTTCGTTGACTATTTAACCTCAAAACTTAAGTAAGCACACCAGGAAAAAGCTGAGCGTCTGCTCTACACGATAGAGTCATCAGTTACAGAAAAACCTAGAGTAGATCAAAAGTTATGTCCGGATGAAAAAGGTATCTCGGAGCTGCCGGGCGAAATGAAAACAATTTTTTTGCCTGTTCTGATCTTTGAACCTTGTTAGAGTCACCAACGAGATTGCATAAAAACGTCGTTTTTGAAACTTTACAGCAACTTTCCAGCAACTTTAAGCTACATATCACCCTGCCCTACCCCTAAAAACCATGCGGGACCCTGCGGTAAATGGGCAAATGTCAAGGTTTAGCACGCCGCGCGAAGACTTCGCTTTGCACGTCGATGCTAAACCTCGCTGGCCAAGCCCGGTAGGCTTCACCCTAATCTTACAGCGCTAAGCGCTGCGCTTGATCTCGCCGGCCTTCGGCCGGCGACTTTGGTGGTTAGGGCAACTATGCTGGTTTTATGCAAGCTCGTTGGTGACTCTAATCACTTTCCTGATCTTTAGACGATTGGGTATCAAATAGGGGGCTCGGTTCAGAGTCCCCGGTTCAGAGTCCCCTATTTGATACCCAATCGTCTAAAGATCAGAACAGGCAAAAAACTGTTTTCATTTCGCCCGACAGCTCCAGGCCGCGCTTAAAGTGCATTTAAATCGCACACGAAGTCACATTAGCATTAACGATCATTTCGTTTTGGACTTTCAAATCTGAGCTGAGACGCCAGTAATGGCTACACTACCGCCTCTTTGCGTAGGAATTCCCTCTACTATAGGACGCTTCGTTGCCCGCTTTGAGATTTGGTCGATACGATCTCTCCCAAGTGAAGCTGACTTCGATATTGAGTCAACGAAGCGGTAGAAACACCATAGGCTGCTGTGAATGCACTCCGACATACTGGGCCAACTAGAGGGAGGATGCTGGAGAGCCGACGGCACTCTGCCATTTTATGGTGGTGAACAGCAGCAGCAGCAGCAGTAGACTCTGCAATTGAAAGAGCAGTCGTAAAGCTGATCAGCCTCTCGGACTTGACCATCAGGTCGAGTGAAAGCACAACAAGGCGAGCTCGAGCGATTTTCCATCGAAACACCCACACTCACAGCCAGAATTCGCCCGCACAGACGTAATAGACCGAGGCGACGGGGTGCTGACCATGCCTTCTTCATCTGACTGAGGCCTGGGCGCGGATCCAGTGTCACTATCGCTGGAATAGTCGAAGGCAGACTCGTCCTCGTTCTCTTTATCCAAGATAGTATATCCTCACTCGATTTACGTTTTGCCGTTTTTCTCCGTTCCCCTGTAAGTCCGAAATATCGATGCTCCAACCTCAAAGCCCCCTAGCAAAAAATCTCAAAAAGTCCGTAACGATCAAAGTGTTTTGAAAGTACTGCATATTATGCACCGGACCATATAAGCGGGCGCTCGCATGCGCGCGTGCAAAGGAGGCTTCAATTTTGAATTCGCGCGCGGAGAGGCAGCTCGGCGTCCGGACCTGTGCATTAGAAGTGAGTGCAGCTCAACGTCATGAAGCTGGAAGGTGACTGGGCTCTGATCTATTTACTGTTATATTGAGAACTCGCTAACTCCTCGCTACTACAGATCGCGCGGGGCTTTCATCGCCGGATGTCATCGTCATTAGTGACACTAGTGATGAAGAGGAAGCCAAACCAGCGCCGCCGAAGGAGGTCCTCGGTAAGCGCGAACGGCCGCAAGACTCGGACGCGCCACGACGCGCGAATGACGGCTGGCCTCCATGCAAGCACCGACTGTCCGAGCCGTTCAAGCAAGCGGCTGCTCAGCCGCTGACGCAGCGATCTATCACTGCTCCTACTGCAGCTCCTCCACCGAAGCACCGGTAACCTGCACCCGCCCGTCTCAACTACGTGATACGAGAAGTGAAGGTGTGGCGTGAATCGGCCCCCACGCCCCGGACTCATGATCTACCACGGACACCGCCTAACGCGAAGGTGACGATCTGCTCTAGCCCTCTTTCCATGTTCAAGCAAGTGATGCGTGCTTCTACAGCTAGCACGTCTACGCCTAAGGTTGCATTTTCGCCTGCGCAGTGTCCGGCTCGAGTGGCCTACCTTCATGAGTACTACAACCCCAAGGCGATCAAGCTCCCGTACGTCTACCATTTCGGCGACTGCGACTGTGGAGACCCGTGCAAGATTGACTCGTGTCACAACGCACGAATGAACATATTTTGTACGGACAAATGCTGCTGCTGGGAGGAGTTGTGTGCAATCCGTCCACGCGAGTCCGACAAGGTGGAGGTGATGCAGCACGGCGACACGATGCAGTACGCGCTTGTGGCTACACCCCCCATCAAAGCTGGGCAAGTCATCTAGTATAGAGTACCTCGGACAGCTCCGCTTCATGTCGAAGGAGCACTCGCGCCGCTCTCGCAACCAAGGCTACATGCTGAGCATGCGTGCCCGCACTGACGGCATCCGAGAGCTGGCCGTTGGCATCGATGCCCAGCATCTCGGTGGGCGCATGCGTTTTGCGAACCACTCGTGTTCGGCGAATGCGTGCTTCTTCGAGTTCGCCAACGGCAGACGCCACACGGTTGTCGTCGCGACGACACAGGACATCGTTGCCGGCGAGAAGATCAATGTGAACTACGGCCATGACTTGTGGTTTGTGTGTCGCTGTGGAGAGAAGAATTGCGTGTATCGCGACATCCAAGACCACGAAGACGCGTAGGCGGTCAGTGAGAAGGCCTGTTGGGTGTCGTCGAGAAGGGCGTTTAGGCACGTAGCATGTATGAGTCGTTGTTGCAATTTAAAACAAGAGTGTGTGCATGTACAATGATGTTGTAGCATTCATGCCTGCCTTGCGCTGAAGTGGGTCTACATGCGTCGCGTTGACGTAGGATTATTGGCACGCGTTGACGTGACCCGTCATGCATCACATTGAAGTGCCGAGTCCATCTTCAGATGGGCAAGCTTGAAGAGCCGCACAGCCTTCACGAATCTTTCGCGTCAAAGGTGTTCAGCGGCTTCACGCACTTCGAGAGTCAACTATAGTCATTACAGTAATTGGTCTGGGCTCAAAATTAGTCTGGCTTCAAATTTAGTCGGGGCCAGACTAATTCATGAACCCCAGATAGCTGCCTGTTCATATTTAGTCTGGATACAAATATTCATAATTAGTCTGCCTCTGTTGGACTCTTTTTGACGGTTCCTGCGTATCAATTGCAATGACTGCGAGCGCTTATTCCCATGACTATGTTGCGATAAACTATCATTGGGTACTGGTTGGACAAAACGCTACTTCTCCTCCATAATATCGAGGAACAGTTGCGTCTTATATATTATAGCAGAGATCCTTAGGAAGTACCCACGGTAAACTGAGAATGTAAGGGACACGCCAGACAAACAAGCAGCGAGCGATACAGAAGACAGTCAAGCTGGGCGAAGCCTAGAGAATGCAGCGGTCGTGGTTATTGAAGAGGCACTTGTTTGATAAGGCCAGAAAACACTGGTAGCGAGGGCCACAACTGCATACAAATACATGTTTCTTACTTGGTAAAGCATACTAATTTAGGTCTTCAAAATTAGTCTACATTCAAAATTAGTCTGTCCCGTTCGCAGCCAGACTAATTACTGTAACGACTGTAGTTTGGCGCGCATTTCATGCGCACGCTGTGGGTGAATCTCGAAGCGCTCTTGCCACCACTAATTTATAGCGCGAAAGCTGTAGCCAGAGATGCCAGCATCAGCTCGCTTTCAGCCGTGAGATGACTTCACTTCGCAATTTGCAGCGCTCAAGCAAGTGCTGCTCTCAGCTACCTACCTACACGAAACGTGCCTGCTACTGACTCTGTACGCTCTTCTCGAATACCTTGTCGTCCATGCAAAGCCTACTTTCTAACCCCTGTTTATTTGTTTAGGCCGAGTCGCATGGGAAAACTCGCCGAATCGATGAACTACTCCATGCCCGAGATCATGCACATGTTGAACATCGTCAAGAAAGTCTTGCCCCAGGGCAAGGACATGTGGGACGCTGTCGCCGCTCGCTACGACGCAACCAAGTATGGGCACTGACCGGAGCGCGAAATGGAGAGTCTGTGCAGGAAGTGTAACGGGCTGGTTGCGGTTACGTAAGTAGGTAGACAGAGTTACATAAGTAGGTAGGCTACATGCACAAAAGTATGTACAGTGCACACGGCTAGCGTGTGCGCTGTTGTCATTACCTGATTGGGTGAAAGTGGGGAGCCAGACCCATTTCAACCAATCAGGCATCGACTTAGATTTGAGTGAGGACGGGAGCTCCCGCTCCCGTTCCATAAATAAACAGAGTTAAATTTGCCCCATAACTGACACTTGGTTTTACTATCGCGAGCTTCCTCTTGCAACTATAGTGTACGCTAGTGACGGTACTTCTTACCCCGTTACAGGAAGTTCAAGTCGTTGTACGGCCTGCACAAGCCCACGGGGTGCGCCGAGATGCCCGCACACGTCGCGCTCGCAAAGGACGTGAAGAAGCTCATCGACGAGGCATCGTCCGTGTTCATGACGAGTGAGGACGAAGCCGAAGAGGAGCCGCAGGCCCGTGGCCGCTCCCAAAATCCGCGACCTTTGCCTGGGCAACCGGGCAACATTGGATGCATCGCCGACGTCGGCGAATATAATTGGCTTTGATGGTCAAGCCCATCTGGACTGCTTGCGGGCAGACGACCCTGACGGATACGACTCGACGGGGACACTCCCTCCGTTCCTGCCGTCTTCTGACGATGGACCGGACATATCATTCGACATTGGGGAGGAAGAGGCGGCACTCGCAGCGGCCGCTTCGACGGTGGCGTCTCCTGCAACACTAAGTCGTCTACGTTGCCAACGCCGAAGACAGTGTCAAGGGCCGCTGCGAAGGTAGCCAATGCACACGCTTCCAATGGATCGAGCAGTGCCAAAAAGGTCAAACAAGCTAGCCCCTCGGCTGGTCAAGCTGCTACGTCGGCAAAGCAAAAGGCGACACGACCGCTGATAGTCGCGAGCGTCTTCGCTATCCGGGTTTAGCAGACAGCTCAGATCGTCTAGACGGCGTCAACTTGGTGGACATGCAAGACTCGCTGAAGAAACGGACGTACGCCGAGTTCGAGGAGGCGAGTTACACGAAGCAGAAGCGCTCGAAGGCGGAGAAGGCTGCGGCGGAACTCAAACGCAAGTTGGACACCGCCACTGAAAGTGCTTTAGGCACTCGCGGTGACCTCGTGAAGACGATCATGGTGTTGCGCGCTGACGCCGAACGCGTGGATGCCGATAGAGCAAAGGCTGCGGAGGCTCTGCGTCGCGAGGAGCGCCGTGCAGAGCGTGAGTACCTGAAAGCTCGTCGTCAAGAAGAGCGTCGTGCTGATCGGGAGGCGCAAGAAGAGCGTCGTCGCGAAGACCGCAAGGAGGCACACCAACACATGCAGGACATGCTTCTGATGCTGTCGGCGCTCAAGAACGGGACGATCCCGGACGTCTGCCTTTGAACGGAGGAAGAGTCTGACATGGTGTCACCGTACGGTCCGTACGAGTATCTGCATCAACTCTACATAGTGTGCCAAGCTACGTTCCGTTTGTCTATTGAAATAAAGTTGCAAATTGAATTCAAATGTAGTTGTTTGCTTGAAGAGGTCTTGATCAGATAGTAAACTACATGTATTCACAATAAACAGTCAAACTAAACTTGCAGCTAACGTGTGAAGGTCGTTCTAATTTGGCTAATGCCTGTGGTGCAGACTCTGTAGTTTGATAGCTTGAACCCGTTCGACAGAAGCAAGCTCCTTCTATCAGGATCGTACGTCAGCGGAAGGAGCAATCGGTGGTACACTTTTTCTACGCTGCCCATGCCCCACTCCGCTGCCTGCCGGTCGGAAGTGATGGCATTATGCAGCATGCGCGCTGGTCGGCGGACGGGAGCCAGCAGGCGGTCGATGTCGCCGTCCTGCAAAGGCGTCAGAATCCGCCCTTTCATGGCAGACGAGCAGGAAAAAGCCGAGTCGCTCACCACTCCGAGCGTCTGGTCTGGGCACAGCTTGGGGTCAAGGAGCTTGGCGCGGAATTCCAAACTGGTGTCGGCGTCGTTCCACGACCCGAGGCAGTTGTGTTTGGCCCATAAAATGCAGCCGTCTGCCCCGAAGCAGATCGTGCCTGTTACGAAGACGCTGTGGAGCCAGCCGTTGTAGTAGGCATTTTGGAGATCGGAGCAACTCGGTTGCATGACCTACAATATAGTAATAGCCACAGTACCGTCAAAATACGCATAACATCATCAATATAAGTAAATTGAAACATACTCTGTAGTTCTTGCTATCCACGAAACCAAACACGTTCTTAAGCAAAGGCTCCTGAACTTCGACCCATGCCGTCATACGATACTGGTGCTCCAAGGACGGCCAGGCTATTCGTGCAGGATAGAATCCCCTTTGAGCAGTTTGCAGTGCCAGCTCAGCCTGGGCCACTGTTCTCTGCAGCGTCGGCGGCGGCACTGCAAAAATCTCACACAAATTTTTAAGACCCAAAGAGCCTTCGTAGTAGTGCATGAGCAGCCCGAGAACTTGATGGTGATATTGTTGCTTAGGGGGCCGGCCGCCGTTACGACCAGGGCGATGAATTGTGTAAAACGGAGCAAATCGGGCGAGAAGTTTGTCAGAGGCAGCGCTGGCAGCACATCACGATAACAATTAGCAGGCAGCCACAATAAATCCTTTCTCATCCTCACCTTACCGTGTCAGTGTCGTGACATTCAGCAAGCTCTCGTCCGCGCCGTACTCGTACAGCAGAGTCCATGCGGAGAGACGTGGCGAGCCAAGGCACGCCGCCGAAAGCCGATGACGAACCCGCATCTGACCCTTGAGCTCCACGGCAACGAGGAGCTCGTGCACGTCACGACGCACCCTGTCCAGCGCTTGCTCTTGGTCGCCCAGTATGGCTGACAGCGCCACGACAAGCGAGAGGGGTAGCAAGGGGAGTGATTGCGAGGGGTGGGGGTCGATCTTCTGGCTCCTGGGGACGCTTGCAGAGTCAGCAGTCTTGGAACGGAACGAAAGATATATGCAGGTGCGTTTCGCGCCTAAACTACGTCCGGCTCCAAGCGACCCGTTTCCTTTTTCTGTAGGATAGTTCGGGCGCTTTGGGGCGGACGCAGACCACTCCTTTTCGTCAGTGTTGGAGGTGATTTTCTGCTGAACCGACACAGCAGTGTCATACTACAGGTATTAAACAGTGACATACAGGTGACTTACTGCACACTATAGTCAATCCCTTCATCATGCAGCTGGCTCCCGCGGAGCCGTCGCCGTACCTGTACGACACGTCCACTTCGGAGACGTCGGCGCTCACATTCGTCAAGCTCATGACAGATACCGAACTCGGTCGAACCGCTCATAGTCCTCGACATGGATGATCGGTACGTCTAATCCTGGGCATGCCTTGGATTGCTAAGCACGAGCCACGGATAGACTGGCACAATCGAACCATCGGTGCAAGCATACGCCCCTCATGGACAGAGCCCTGGCAGGTCATGTCGACTCCTCTTCCCAAGTCTAAGTTGCTCTTGGTCAAGTGCCTGCCCTTGCTGCTATTTTGGTGCAGCGACCAACCGGTAGGCATCGCCCAGAAGTGGCTTGACATCTCAGATGTCACGGCAATTGACTGGTTCATTTTTTGCCGGCGGAAGCAACAAACACACCATGAAAGGCAACTACAGGTCTTGGATTGGATCCATACCCCTCCATCGGAGTAAAGGACACTCGATCGAGGCATATAACTGGACTTAGAGCGAAGATGTCTGCGTTGCTCCAAACCCCAACCCGTGTCTCGCCAAGACCATAAACCTTCACCTAGTGCTGCATCTTCGGAGCCCCGAGAGAGCACACCCAGCCTGCCGATGGATACACAAGGTGTGAACAGTCCAACTGATCACGGATCAAGGGGGGGGGGCCTCCGTTAGTCGGGCGCCGAATGGGCTGCATTAGATATGCTTCCAGTAGCGAGATGTCGACCACCAGGTAATTTCCGTTGGCTTGACCTTGGCGACTGCTCTTCGGGCTTTGGAGCCATTGCAAGAGCTCAGGACTGCGAATATCGCTGCCTACTATTTTGGTGTAGCGGGATCGGACAAAATCTGGTTAAGGCTCGATCAAGCTTCCCACCAGCGCCTAAACAAGTGAAAAAAAAGGCGGGGCCCCTGGTCGAAGTCCACCCCATTCCCGCCGCAGCGTCTACGAACGAATTCTTAGAGTTTGATCGTCTTCTCGACAATGACTGCACTAACGTTGTGACTATCGCGCGGCGGATCGAGGAGCTAAGGAGAACGCACCCTAGTATCGCGATCAAGATATTGAAGGGGGATGTCAAGACAACACCTTGTCATCTTATGCGGAACGCTCAGCACGTGCGCTGTATGGACGCCACCTTCCCAGACGAGGATGCACTCGTTATCGATCTTGCGACCCCGATCGGATGGTCTGGTTCCCCGGCATTCTACAGCGTCTTCAGAAGGCCAATTACCAGGCAATTCACCCGGGACAGTCTCCGAAAGCATTGACGATGAAGCGTTCTTTGGCTAAGAATGGGTGGATGCTCACATCCTAATCGAACCCGATCGTGATTCGAGCTTGCCGAGGCCACCCTCCGTCTAATTATGATGGCGATCTTGGGTCCAACCAGTATCAGCAACTCCAAGTTCTGTGAGTCGTCAAACGAGCTGCAAGCACTCTGCCTACTCTGGAACACGGCTGATTGCACAGTATCAATGCCATCATACAAGATCCAGAAGTGCCTCACTCCCGACTTTGTGCTAATATATGCAGTGACGCCTAGCAAACAGCAACTCCAGAAACTTTTCGGCCGCCTGCGTCATCTCACGATGTGTTTTCGATCTACAAAACCTTTTTTTAGCAGCTTCAATCTTTGTACAACCGCCTTCGTCTATTCCAGTCGCTACGGCTGCGTGATGCCGCTGGGACAGACCCTCGGCGGTTTCATCACATACTATCCGATGGCCATCACGAGAAAATACCTTTTCATTTATTTGGAGATCTCCCGATGCAGACAGTATATTTCTACATGGTCTCATCAAACAAAGGCCTAGCGGTGCTTCATCCAGCCCGCGACGAGTTTATCCAGCGGGAGTTTGACGCGGACGGGATACAAATTCATTGAGGGTACTGAATCGGCGGGCTTTACCATTAATGCCCGCGAGCACTTATGTACGGTACTTGCTGCTTGGTACTGGGGACCTCAATTGCTTCAGAACTTCCAATACACGACATCGCCTGTTGGAGCGATAACATGTCGGCTGTTTCCTGGATTAACCATTTGCACTCCAACAACACCTTCGGTTAAGGGATCAACCGCGCCATTTGACTCGTCAAAGCTGTTTTCAAATTTCGACTTTCAGCAAGACATCTCCCGGGTGTCATTAACCGCATGGCAGACGCAGGTTCAAGGGTGTGTTTTCCACCTTACTAACGTGTGTGGTCTGATCTTTCATCATCATGACGTCAGGTGAATGTACCGGAACATTGGAGGCGAATTTACAAGGACTTCTCCACGAACTGCAATCCAACTTTCTGGCCAAGCCGTCAATCAAGCGATATCAATCCGCGCGGAAGCAAGTGCCCCCGATGGTGTGCCGACATGGAGTGCAGCACATGGCTATCAAGTGATCTGGCCACCGCGTCTCGACAACGGGTACTACTGCTACCTGTACGGCGACGGGTCCTCCGGCAACAGAGGCAACTCTGTACAAACCATCCTGTCCAAGATCGGTGCGATCGCGTGGTATCATCGATGGGAACATTAGCCTTCTTCCGCGCCATGCCAAGACCATCAGAGGTATTCAGCGACTCCAGCCTTCCCCGCAGTAATCACGCTCACCATACTTCGAGTCTTCCACCAGACACTCAACTTCAAGGCAACCCATGGCCGTGTCTTATGGGGGGAGGCTATGGTCATGGGCTTCTTCTTTCTCTTGAGACGAAGTGAGTATCTTCGTAACGGCGCACAGCAATACCAATTTGCTATTCGACGGTCCGACGTAGCCTTTTTTGATAAGCATGGAAGACACTGCCATTTCCAGCAGAATATTCAAAGTCCAGATTAACTTTCGTGAGGGCTAGAACGGCCAAGCCAAAGTTGGGGTATCTCGCTCTCTATCATCATCATCAATTCCGTGGTGCTGTCCAGTACGTGCGATATGGTTCCTCGTTCAGCACCATCGGTTGGTGAGTCAAGCTCCGGACGACCTACTGTGCAAGGTGCAGCCTGGTCCAAGTTCTTTCAAGTTCGAGACGTCAACGAGCAGATCAAGGTGGCGGCCAATATCGCAGGCCAAGACCCAAGTCGTTATTTGACGCACTCGCTTAGAATCGGTGGTGCGACGGCCCTCTTCGCAGAGGGAGTGGACAGCTTGACCATCAAACTATTCGGGCGTTGCCGCTCTTCGGCCTTCGAGCGGTACACTCGTATCCACGACCAAGTCACCATGACGATGGCAAACCAAATGGTAGCCTCGAAGACCGACACTTGCTCCCAAAGCCACTTTCAACTGAGGCAGCCTCCTCGGCGCACCCGGGAACGAGACAGTGTCAATACAGCAAGTTTCACGGCCCAAATACTAATGCAAAACTTATAGAAGGGTTCTCCAAAAAGGTGTAAGAAGCAGTGGTAAAAAGATTAAGTCCGGTGTGTGTCGCGATCAACGCGGAGGACATGGGCAGCTTGATGAGGTTCGTAAACCACTCGTGCCAGCCCGTTGCCGAATTTGACGAAGAGGCCAACGGACGACGTACCGCCTTGGTTGTGGCGACAACGCGAAATGTGCAGCGCGGGGTGGAGGTGACTTTCGACTACGGCGATGGCCTTTGGTTTATCTGCACGTGCGGGTATGCTGGATGTCGCCACCGCAACATTCCAGACGCAGCAGATCCATGAACTGACTAAGGTGATGCACGGCGAAGGAACATCGACGTTGTGTGAGGCTGCATGTCCTAATGGAGGTTTTGTATTGAAGTTAACTGTCTTGGGTCGGGTAGTATGCTGCGACCCTTGGCAGGAAGTAGACGAGATCCCGAAGAGAAGGTATCTTGTTTTGCGCCAACGGCAAGTTGATGGACCCTTCGAAGCTCTTGAAGAAGCTGAGTGGCCATTCGCGCGCGCAGCTTTCGCGCCCACCCCGTTGGAATATAACGAGTATATTCCAAGATGAAAGGCCGGGAAGCTCTCGCTCAAACCCGGTGGTCACCGTCTCTCACTTTTGCTGTTTCCAAGCTGCGAGCAGACTTCCACCCCAAGCCCCCACCCCACTCCAAGCACGACCACTCCGCGCCACCTTCAACCCGTATGTCTGGCCCGCCGCCCTCAGCAAGATTCTCGACTAGCTGACTAATTTTGTGTTGCTGTTCGTGGCAATAGATGGTGAAGCAAGCGGGAAATACGAACTACACCATGACCGACATCGACCGCCTTCAGCTTTTCGTTAAGAAGATGCTTCCGCTAACCAAGAACGAGTGGGAACGTCTGGCAGTGTCGTTCAGTTTGAACCGTTCCCGTGGTGCATCTGAGAGGGAATACGACAGCTCGCGCCGCAAGTTTAAGGTGCTGTACAGCATCCGGAAGCACTACCGGCATGCCGGACATGCCTCCGCACATCAAGAGGGCAAAGGAGGTCAAGCAGGCCATCGACGACAAGGCCAACGCGATCGAGTTGGACGACGTCGATGATGATGCCCAATATGGCTCGGGGCCTGACTTTTGCTTCGACGTCGACCCTGACGACCACTTCTACGACGACGACGATGGCAACGCCGTGCCAGTGGCATCCACGTCGTCTGGAGTTGGCGATGAGTTCGGAGGGTCTGTTGGTAGTTAATGCTGTTGAAGGGGCCTCGACGGCTTCCAGCCGCTCGTCAATCCGCGGGGAGTTTAATATCGGATTGCGTCACTCGTTGTCACCGAAGGACCTCCGGACTTCGCGTGCACACCACCCGGCTCCCTCACGTGCTGCACCTAGTACACGCCGTTTCGCCTCCTCGGTCCTTCCTCCACCGTGAAATACGGCTGCCTGAGCCAATGATGCTGGCGGTGCACCTCCAGCGGCGCCACAACTTTTGGGTCAAGGTCAGCGTGGTCGTGGCCGTGATGATGCCGAAGCGGAAAAGTACTCAATGTTGCAGCGCAGCTCTAGTCGTCTCGGGGGTACTGATCTGGCTGACTTCCGGGACACGGTAGGAGTCAAGCGCGCGAGCTACGCTAAGGTCGACCGCGCTCACGCTGTGAAGACGACTGCTGCTCTCAAGACAAAGCTGGACGGTCTCGAGAGGTCTGCCAGTGAGATGCGTGGAAGCAATCTGGAAACCCTGCTTCATCCGCGCGATGAAACTGAGCGGAAGGCTGAAGCCCATCGGGAGGAGATGGAACAGCGCCGCCGTGATGAAAATGTGGCCGAGAGGAGCGCCGCCGGCAGGACAAGCTGGGGATGAAGGAGCGTTTTTGTCGTGAACGCGAAGATACCAGAGCTCGTACCCAAGAGCTGGTCATGCTTATCGGGGCGCTTACGAAGGAGGCCTAACACGCGAGCGACGGGAATGAAAGGTGTGCGTAGCACCTAAACCAGATATTGTAGTGTTGTTGTACTTACTTCTAACTCCGCAAAATCAACAACTACGCGTGTTCGTCTAAGTGCTTTTCGCCTCTAACTATTCGTTCGCATTGCTACGAGCTGCTAATACAGTTCTAGTCAGTCCTCCTCCATCTAGTCAAAGACAACGTTGAAGTCGATAGTGTGCTGTTCAATTACATAGGAAATCATGTTGATCGTGCATACGAACACGCTGCTGCTGCAGCCTACCTTGGATCCTACTCTGTCGAAAGCGGTATCCCCAAGTCACCCGCGAACGCCGTCCGAATTTGTGAGATTCCCACCGTGCGTACACGGTAGTTGATTCCTAGTCCGCGAAGCTGGGGGTTGTACGGCAAAGGCAGGTTGAGGCGGCTGTACACCTTCTGCGTACTCCCCATGCCCCACTCAGCTGCCTGTCGCACCGACGTGATTGCGTTATGTAGGGTCCGGGCCGAGCTCCTTAGAGACGGCAGAATTCGCTCCAGATCGCCATCTTTGAGAGGTGTCAAAATTCTCCCCGTCCTGGTGGTTGAGCACGGAAACGCCGAGTCCGAGACCACGTTCATGCGTGTGCCCGGACAAAAGACTGGATCCGACAACTTCGTGCGAAAGCCGAACGAGGTATCAGAGTCGTTCCATGACCCCGGGCAGTTATGCCTACACAAAATGATACAGCCACCAGCAACGAAACAAATCGTGCCCGTCACGAAGACGGTGTGCAACCACCCGCTATGCATTGCATTATGTAAGTCGGCATTAGATGGTTGCTGGACCGAGAGTACATCAGATGTTAGTGTGGTGGAGTGAGTCGGGATGATTTCGGAGTTGTGCCGCTGGCGCCCGCGTGGGATCAGATAGCGTGACGGATACCAATATCTACCGGTCGGCCATAGGTACCAACTGATTGGTACCGACCAAGATCGGAACGTACGGGTGTATACCGGTTTGGCCCAAGACCCAAACCCCGGTCCGGCTCCACGGTTATACTGAGAACAAGTGAACCAATCCTCTGATGTGCCCATGCAACGACAGCGCCAGAAATACTGGAACAGATGTAAGAGCGTACCAGCGACGGATGGATGAGAGCGCGAGGGAGCTGTAGAGGCAGTCATGTAAGATCGATAGGCAAAGAAGGCAGTGTTGTCCACGACTTCCTCGTTCCTAGAGCCTACGACTACCCGCTGTAGAAGAATCGACCTCGGCCGCTCAAGACGTTGCACGGGGCGCTACGACGGAGTCGCTGCGTGTACTCCCCCCCTAGTGTCTGACAGGAAGGCACTTTAAATTAGCCACGTCGAGGCGGAGCAAGCAAAAGGACCGAGCTACCGACGGAGAAGAAGGAGGTGTGCAGCAGGCAGACGATAGGGCCAGCAGCACGACCAGGAACGGATCGCACGGGCGCATTTCCCGGAGCGAGACGGCGCCACATCGAAGCAAACGATAGGGCAGAGGTGTTGACCAAGAACGGACCGGAAGAACAGACCGCAGCGGCAAACGATAGAGCCCTGCGTAGACCGGAAGAAGGAACCAAGAAGAGACA
This sequence comes from Phytophthora europaea, assembly GCA_030463285.1. Classification (NCBI taxonomy): domain Eukaryota; phylum Oomycota; class Peronosporomycetes; order Peronosporales; family Peronosporaceae; genus Phytophthora; species Phytophthora europaea. The sequence continues at coordinate 19,758 of JAHQIV010000115.1, read as the reverse complement.
ACTCGGCCGCGTGAGACGCCCATCCTCGCGCACGCCAACAACAATCAACGACAAGACCTCAGAGTGACGTGACTGTCACCTGCAACAACAACTGCCGACCAACCATCCCTGGAATTACGCTAGCAAATTTCTGGGAGATTACGTGGCGTCTACTCACGATACCGAAGACGCTGCGTTTGTGAGTCGAAGACGGAGCTGAGAAGACCGCAGAACGGTTTTCAAGGATCCCACTTCTCCACATTAGCATGGATTATGGTCCTTATACACGTCACATTGAAATGCGTGCGAAGTAATGATACGAACCTTCGGATTTTTCCCGTCGATGAAGCCAAACGTGTGCTTGAGAAGAGGCTCTCGGGCCTCCACCAGCTTCGCAAACTCAGCTTGACGGACAGGAGATGGCCACGAGATACGTGCAGGGGCGTAGCCTTCCAGCGCCTTGGACAGCGCCTCCTCTGCTCGGCGTAGCACCCTTGACACCGTGATGGGCAGAGCCCCAAACATCATGCACAGTGTTGACTGCTCCATCGATCCCACATAGAAGCACAACACTAGCCCCAGGACCTGATGGAGATAACGTAGCTTGACCGGGCGACCTCGTCCAGCTCGACGCGGAATGTGGTAGAAGCGGCTGAATCGGCGCAGTAGCTGGTGAACGGCTGGCCTGCAAGCATACATGTGTTAGATACAGATCTTCGCTCAGTCAGCACAGATAGGATGACACCTGGTCAGGCTCGTGGCGTACAGAAAGTTGATGTTGCTGCCAAACTTGTAGAGCATCATCCACGCCGACTCGCGTGGCACGTCAAGATACTGCGCCGTGAGGTAGTTGTGGCTTTTCATCGCTACCTTCCACGCCTCCTCCACCAACAAGCGATGAACTGCCTTGCGAAGGTCGCTGAGCGCCTCATCGTACTCCACGTAGGGGACAATTAGCATCAGAGCGGCATCAGAGTTCTCACCAAGCATTGCAGCGTGCGCTCGATAACGCACGATTTCAAAAGTTGCAAAATCTAGAAGGCAGGCGGGACTGGAGGGTGTCTGGACCAAAGTGACGGGTACATTTGAGAAAGTAGAAATCATCTACTGAATTAGTTTGATTAGGGCAGTTACAATGGGACGTAGGCAGTAGTTGTGTGCCATTTGCGGTGAAGGTTTTGAGCAATATGCCGACGTATATATTTTTTAAACCCGCCTTATCTGCTGCAGATAAGGCGAGTGGTTAATGCATTTTTGAAAGGCTCCCAGTACCATTTGATAATAGGGGGGGCTTTGCCGCCAAATATACAGTGTAGGCAATTAATCACGCCTTAACAGGCGATGCCTGTAAGAAGGAGGCGTAAAAAGGTGGAAAGAAGGTCGGTCGGTATTTTTCAGTTGATCCATTTAAATCCGCTGTTTTGACCCTATCGCGTTGCAGCACGTTTTAGGCCAATCAAACGTCAGCTCGACTGGCAACTTAGCAAATTCTGCGGGACGGATGTTCATTCACCATCCCAAGGGATCCAGTTGTTACATTTTTGACATAATTAAAGTATGGCACCACTATCAATCCAGATTTGTAGCACATTTCACGAGCGACCGAAAGCTCCACCAATAATCGTTATGCGAGAGATAGAGTGCCATAATCTGTAGTGAGAGGCTCCAATGGTTACAGTCACGCGCGACCGGATTTGAAAAGGCGCTCGGGTCACTATGTTAGAGCCGCCTATTTTAATTTCCGAGCCAAATTTCTGAAACATGGCTACATTTATACTTGATTTTAGTATGGAAGGGGTGAATGAGTTCCCTTCTTACAGGCATCGCCTGTTAAGTACACACTATGTAGGTCCATGCAGCTTGAAGTACTTTGGAGTTTGGTGATGACGGAAAACACTACTGGATCATACGCATGTAGCGTGCGATTGATGCCATCAAACGCTGCTTGATTTGAGCAAGTCCGTCCCCTACAGTACATGTATCCACCAGCGGCTGCAATCTTTGACATCGTATGGCGTTCACATGCTACGCATTCTTCAGATTTGTCATGCAATACGGTGTAGTAGCTCCTTGTGAGACGGTTCTGCAAGCCTGAATCATTGACGCAGAGCAAAATGCACAATGAGAAAAGGAGCGGCGTCCGTATCCTTGCTTTACATTGTCTTTCAAGCTTATATGGTACTCGGCTACGGTGCAAAACTTGCCTCGCAGCGCGTATAACTACTGCAGCTCATTCTTCGATCCGTCGCCTACGTGTTACATCGCTTAAACCCGCGTTTGAACCTAGATCTCCGCCACGATGCTTAGCAGTGTTCCGCTCCTCTTCGTCATCTTCCTAAGAGGCACCAAAGCTGGTCCTTGTGAAATACGCCTTGTGTCGCTGCTCATAGTACGGTTCGCGCACTTCTGGACGAATTCACGGGTCCCATGTATCAAGTCACACGCGCCTCGGACTCGAAGACTCTCGACATCAAGCCGTTGACGGTTGGTGGTGTTGCTGACGCAGCTTCGGAAGACAAGTTCTGCCAGGGAACCACATGCGTCGTTTCGATCATCTACGACCAGTCTGGCAAAGAGAACCACTCGACGTCGGCCCCAGCCGGTGGGAACAAACCGACACCCGATGACCCAGCTAACGCAAACAGCTTGCCTGTTACCATCAATGGCCAAAAGGCTTACGCCGTCTGGATCGATGCCGGCAATGGCTACCGCAACGACAACACCAACGGTATTGCTACGGGGTGCCGATGGCAACATTACTGTTGTCACCACCGATGCCGAGAATGATGGCGCCTTGCTTTTGCATCACTTCGTAGCCACTTGGGCGTGCTCCGTCGTACGTAGTCTGAAGCTTGCCAGACTGAGCGTTGCCTTGCTTCAGTGCGAAGGTGCCGCCCGAACGGCCCTTAAGCATCGCAGTCACGTACTGGGACTGAACTGCTGGGGTGTTTGAGCAATACCCATTCGAATCACAACCAAACCGACCGTTCTCAAGATCCGCCATCACCCACGGGCCAGTGCCTTCTCCGTAGCTCCAATCGTGGCTGTTACCGAAGTAAACCGCCTCCATCGTGCCGGCTCCATCGTCCGTGTTGTCGATCTCGGCATTGCCGTAGTCAAAACAGCAGCCGTCGTTGAAGTGTGTGCCGTTCGTCACCATATAGATGGCTTCAGCATCATCAGCTTCTACGAGGGCATCATGGTGAGTGGGGACCCCAGCGACGCTGTTGACGACAAGGTTCAGGCAAACATTGTGGCTGCTGGTTACGGTAGCGGATCTGCTACTCAAGCCGCTGACACGCTGACCGGTTCTTCTTCTGCCTAAGAAGATACTGTCGGTGTTCTGGCGCTGAAGCCTTTAAGAGTTTGAGCTTGAAAAAAGCTTGAGCACGTCGGTTGCTTCCAGCGTTCTTAATTGCAACAGATGCGCACAGGTCGACAACCTCATTTGCTTTTTTTGCAGTTTGAAACTCCCGCTAGACTAAAATGAATGTCATATCCAGCAAAAAAACCAACTGCTACATATACTACTACATAACAACAAATATCCCAACTGCTACATACCTGTAATAATATTATATTATGTAGCAAAGTAATGGGAGGGGGTGTTTTCTGTATTTTGAGTGTCGTGCGATATGACTCCAAAAGCTTCTACTTCAAGTACACGTATTAATACTTTTAAACGAGTTTGCCATTTCGTCCCAGAGAAAAATATTGTTCTTGTAGCTCTCGTAGATACATTTCTTCGGTCCGATCACCGAATTGGTGGGCGCGGTATTTTTTTGCATCTCCGCTGCACATGAGAATCAGATCCCGACTTACTAGGTCCAGCTTCAGCTTCGAGCTTGCAGTCACTGGGCGTCATTGCAAGCTTGATGTGGCTCTCTACGGACGATTCTTCGTCAAGAAGGCAGACATCATTGACGGACCCAAGGGAGACGGTGACGAGACTATTGACGCATTCGTCGATAAGTACCAGAAGCTGGCTATCTCCAAGAGCAAGAAGAGGAAGAGTTCGAGGAGGAGTTCGACCAGGACGACTAAGTCCCCATGCATTTCAGGAGTTTAATGAGGCCATTTGTGTTTACCTAGAAACTATAAGTCCCCATGCATTTACAGGCTGAGGTCAACTAAAAAACGATCCTTACAGAAATCTAAAAATACCCTAAGCAAATTTTAAGTTCATATAAGATCCCAGATGCAATCGATGAAGAAACGTTAGATTGGAATATGCTGGACTTGAGATTGCCCATGAGAGCAGATCCCTTGGTGAGGTAGTCTTGGATGTTCGTGTTATCCAGGTAGTTATCATCGCCGTCCGGAACACCGAGGTGCTTGTAGATCTTCCTACCAGTCTGACGGTGGTGGTAGAAGACATCCACGTTGTAGACGTCCGGCGCGTAGAGGTGAGTCGTGATCGGACGAGCCATGTCTGGCTCGCCGCTCTCGTCCGCATAGTACTTGTCCTCGAAATGGACAGCCTCGTGCGGAACTTCACCGTTGTAGTAGAATATCTTCTTAGGGATGGAGAGCCAGAAGAACGGGTTCTCTAGATCAATGATGCCATCGGTCTCCTTGTCGTTGGCCGTGGTCTGCATCGGAGATATGATCTTCGAGCTGATCAGGTGAAAGGGACGGTAGGTACCATCGGCTTGTTTGCGAGGAGCGCGAGCATCATTGGTGATGACATTGTCATCCTTGAATTGTTTCATCTTCTCTTCGAAAGCAACACAAAGCAGCTGAAGAGCTTTGACGTTCTCGTTCTCCTCGCCTTCTTCATCCATGAGGCTGACGCCCATGCGAATGGATTCGTATTTGCGCTGCTCAGGCTTACGCAACCGCGAACTGACCTGAATATCCTCACTGGAGAGTTTCCAGTAGCGCACTCCATCGATCTTGCCATCAGCCAGCTTGACGTCGATGTCGATGTACTGGGCGAAGTTCTTGAACTTGCGAGTTGACTTGAAGTTGATCACAATGAAGTCGTTGCCATGGGCAGCGTGAGCTTCCAGGATCTGGTAGGTGGTAAGGATGATCTTGTCTTGGTGCTCATCTGAAAAGTCTGGTTGTGCAGGGTCGCGTACGAAGGTTGGGTGTTTGGAACTCTGTTCTGAATCGTTTGGATTTACTTAGAGCCGAAAACTTCAGTTTTGTCATTTTCTTCTTCAAATGGGCCTATATTTGGATCAGGGAGGAAATGCCATCCAAGCACTTTAATGAGGTTCAAATTACGGCACTGCTTCAGTTACCAAATGCATTGAGTTTAGAAAAATATTTCGAGCTGAGTTCTCAGATCGGAAACTCTGTTTTTACATCAACTACAAAACGCGTTCTAGAATTCCTTGACGAAATCTATATCCATCACTGGTCTACTGCGATCTTGGTGTGATAGAATATCTTTGCGCTCTTGATCGACTGGGAATCCCAGTTTCTGATGACTCCAACGATTAACGATTCCTGAGTCTTAAGTTTTTGATGAATCGTAATCGCATAAGTACGTTTTGTACACTCTAGAGCACACCTGCGATCTCGCATGCACGAACGGAGCCGTCAGCTCGGACAACTTCAACTTCTGCTGGCCATGCTCATCGAAGTTGCTCGGCTCCAGCCAACGCTCGTACGCCTTTTTCAGGCCGGCAGCCCAGTCGCCATCGATTATGGAGAACCACGTCGTGTCACGATTGCGGCCTTTGTAGACAACTGCTTGGCGGAAGAGTCCTTCATAGGTACGTGAACCCGTACCGTGTAGCAGCACCACGTGAGGGCAGATTGCAGCTGTCACTCTTCCACTCATAACGTCGATACCCGAGCTTGAAAGCGTTCGCAGCAAGGAGATACATCGCTTCGGCTGCGGCACGGGTCCTTTGTAGCCGTGACGTATACTAGATGCGCCCGACCTCCATCACACCGTGACTCGGGTCGATGCGCATGTACGCGATCATTCCGACGGCGTGTCCATGACAATTGCGTAGATCTGCGGTTCGCGAGTCTTTTCCGTGCTCAGACAGTACTCCTCGAACTCGTTGAGGCTTGAGAATGGCCCATTGAGCATGTATGTCCAGCTCGCTCCTTTCGGGTCGTCCGACTGAGCGTCCCAGAAGTCTCGAGCGTGGCGAGCTGTGGTCAGTGGTTCGAGTTGGCAGTAGCGTCCTACCAATGTCGAATGGGGAGGGAATGGTGGAGGAGTCCAGTCCGTCATTGCAAACCCAACCGGTTGGCCGAATTCGTTGACAGAAGTCAAGTCGTCCTTGGAATTTGCTTCTAGCTCTGGCATCTACGTCCAGCTGTGGTGAGAGCTGCACAATGTGATGTCAATGTCGAGTATCAGCACCAACGTACGAGTGTTGCGAGATCTTTTCGGGTTGTGAAGTACAGCGAAAAATGCAGAATGGCGATCTCCAGCGATGCTATATACATTTTCGATATCTTTGCTGCTTCGAGTGTAGACCGCGAGAACTTTCCTGAGCGGAGTACCGTGCAGCAAATCGTGGTGCCACCCGCACGACTGTAGATTCTCCAAGGTCATTTAACCTGATGATCATTGCGAGTGTTCACGGCCTGGAACCTACAAACGGAGCTATAAGCTCCGACTGCTGCAACTTGTGTTTACCGTCCGCATCGAAGTTGCTGGGGTTCAGCCAGCGCGTGAAAGCGCTCTTTAGACCGCCGTTCCAGTCTTTATCGGTGGCCGAGAACCAAAGTACATCGCAGTTGCGGCCCTGGGTTGTTGAAGCTTTCCCTCATCCGATTCGAGTCGCACCAGCATTCGACGGCAGGTTGCATTTCACTCAAACCGTCTGCGTTGGAACGCGTTTACGATCAGCAGCCACACATGCTTCAGTCGCAGCGCGGGTCCTCGCCAGTTATGGAGTGAAGTAAATGCGACCGACCTTTTAATTCGGATCGAGATGAATGTACACCAGCATCCCTAAAGCTTTCCCATCCACCACAACTAAAGCTGAGGGGTTACGAGTCTGTTCCGTATCGAGACACCATTTCCGTTCGTGAGGCATCGTAGGAGGCAATCGAGCGTTCATTTTAGGAATACGAGCCGAAGCTTGAAGGGCATCGAAAGACTGGCCCGAGGAATGTTTGCGAGCAAGCGTCGTGCTGGATGTCGGTCGCTGGATCAAAGACGCTGCCTGACCCCGTCTGCTCTGCTTCCTAAATGGACTACATGTAGGTTTCTCCGGCGGTTAGAGACTGCTAACAAGAAATTTAGCGACTGGTATTTTCGTCCTAAATTTCTTGTCTTGTTGGCTTAACTTGGTTGGTGCTCTGCCTCCTCCGGAAATCAGAATATCCTTTGACTCCGCTGCACTTCACAGCACTTCGTTGCATTTCTGGAAGTTTTCGTAGCTTTCAAACGGTCCATTCGTCGTGTGCGTCCAGCGAGCACTGTTGGGATACTAGGCTTGGGAGGTCAAGAAGGACTTAGCATGGGAGTCTGCTTGCAACGTCAAGCCTCTGAAAGGACCCCAGTTCTCCCGAATTCATTGACTGAACTTGTCTACACTGAAAACAGTTTGCGAGGTACTATACGGAGAGTTGACGAGTGAGTCACACAGCTGAAGTTTCATGAGATCCAACCGGCATATTGTTGTTGTTCACAACTCTTAGATTGAAAACCCGAAATCTCTTGAGTGCATTTCATGAAGTAGTTGTCATCGTGTTAGCTCACTATACGCAAGGAATACAAGGAGTTGGCGACAGATTCGCGAACTTCTCGCAGCCAATTTAAGGTGTAGAAACACTGGCGCTGCCAACACTACTGAACGTGTACACAGCAGGCTCTTCACTCTCGCCACCGTAGGCAGCGGCCACAATGTTCTCCTGCACCTTATCGTCCACCTCGTTGGTCGGGTCGCCGCTCACAATCACGCCTTCGTAGAAGCTGCCCACAGCCCAGTTGCTGTTGTCACCGCCGATGCCGAGAACGATGGCGCCCTGCTTCTTCATAACCGTGTAGCCCTTAGGGCGAGCTCCGTCGTAGGTGGTTTGCAGCGGCCCGGACTGCGCGCTTCCCTGCTTCAGGGCAAAGGTGCCGCCCGAGCGGCCCTTGAGCATAGCGACCAGGTACGGCGTCGCCGACACCGATGGGGTGTTCGTGCACTGCTTGCCGGCAGCGCAACCGAAGAGACCATCCTCGAGATCCGCCATCACCCACGGACCAGTGCCCTCGCCGAACCCCCACTGCGTACTGTTGCCGAAGTAAATCGCTTCCATCGTGGCCGCACCGTCGTCCTTGTTGTCGGTCTCGGCGTTACCGTAGTCGAAGCAGCAGTATTGGTTGTAGTGCGTACCATCCGCCACCATGTAGATGGCCTCGGCATCGTCTCCGGTAGGAATACCAGTAGTGTTGTCGTTTCGGTAACCATTGCCGGCATCAATAAAGACACCGTATGCCTTCTCCATGCCGATCGTGACCGGGAGTCGGTCCGCCCGGGACGGATCGTCAGGCGAGTTCTTAGCTCCTCCCGCGGGGGCCGACGTCAAGTGGTTGCCCTTGCCAGACTGGTCGTAGATGATCGAAATAACGCAAGTGGTGCCCTGGCAGAAGGTGTCCTGCGAAGCGGCGTCGGCAATACCGCCAGCCTTCAACGGCTTGATGTCGAGCGTCTTCGAGTCCGAGGCGCGCTTGACTTGGTACATGGGGTCGGTGTAGGCATCGAGCAGACTGCGAACCGTACTGTGGGCAGCGACACAAGGCGTCTTGGCTGCGTTGTAGATATCGCACGGTGCAGCTCTGGCGGCTCCGAGGAGAAGAGCGGCGAGCAATGAAAGACCGCGAAGCATGATGGCAGCTGGAGAAGGACAGTTCAGGTGGCGTGTGACTCGGACGGCCAAATGAAGAATGATCTGCTCGAGCTGCCTCTCGATCACTGGGGCGTTGACACCAGTGGTGATTGCATGAATACAGCACCAAGTCCACGCTTACATGTATTGTCTCCAGTCCGCAAATGCATCCAGATATCTGGGTTCCAGAATGCTGCGTTCTGCACGAAGATAACAATGTGCGCTTTGCGTTGCGAACCGGCTCAAGAGTTTGATCACGGGATGGTGGGTCAAAGGTTGGGGACGCCGTATTGTGAGTTTTAGTAGAACGGTTCTACTGTTCTACTCCTGCGCGCACAAGCCTGCGTAAATCAATAATTCTCTGAATTTTATATCCTGAGTACATCCCAGGAGTCAAACGCGGGGGGGGGGACCTAATACTTACATAATGCATACCTTCCGTAATCCGATATTAGGTTTTAGTGCAATACATACGTTACAGCCTGCTTGAAATATAATAACTGCTATCGCAAACTATTATTATAGTATGTTGACCCATCTGCTGAATATTACGGCAAACTACTCATGATAAATAATATTGGGGACCCGGACCCGCGGGGCCCGGGGGATCGTAGTTCTCGAGAGGGACAGTCAAAGGAAAATGTAAAAATAGTCCACAGTGAAGATGGCCTCACGCATCGCGTCCTGTACGTGTAGTGTGCACCACAGGACTATTCTTACTGACGAACTCAAACGAACACCGTATAATAACGCCATTGCCGCGATACGTATTCGTCTTCAACGCACCGAGCTGCTGCTGGTCTTCATTGGGCCACTGGTGTGCTGTTGCATGTGACCGGCAGATTGTTTACTGTGGTGAACAGATAGCTAAACCCGGTGCTCAATGCCATATCGGTGTGGCAAGCTTCCCAAGAGTCGGGTAAACAGTGTTTACCAAACTCTTTCGACGAAGTTACATTGCACGGCGTTACTCTCAGAATCACAAAAAGTGCGCACTCAAATTCGAAAGTACTCTAACATATCACATTCTAAGAATTATGCAGATAGTAGTATTGTGCTGGTTGGAAGCTTGGCGCGAACGCTTCGCTCGTCCAGCCATCGACCTCACTTCACGGAATAATGTGCCGGATTTCTGGAGCTCGCTGCTGACCCTCTGTTGAAATCCCAATTCTGGGATTTTGCATGTTGAAGTGGCTATACTGAGCCACCTGCATATCTCGGCCGACAGGAGTCGTTACATGAGAAGAATCAAGAGAGGTAGCTGCAGGCGTAACCACCAGGAAAGCGCCTGGTAGCAGAATACAGCAGTTCCGCTTTCTCAAGACCCAGTTCACATCTCCTTCCTCCCGCAAGTTACCTACACCACTCAAGATCCGACTTCCAACAGGGTTATGAGCCCAAGCGGACTCGTGTTCTAAGCTCAGAAGGATGATCAGCGAGACGAAGACTGAAGGGCTGCCATACGGCTGGGATGCAAGGACTGGCGGCGTTACAAGTGGATGATGAGGACGATCTTCCGGGAGCAGGAGTTATCGGAGATTGCCGAAGGCAAGTTAACGCGAGCGGAACTCACCAACCAGGAGTCCGAGGCTGCTTTCGACAAGAAGCAGTGCAGGATAATGGAAATGAAAGGTACAACGCTACCATCAAACAGGCTACAGCAAGCCGACCACCATGAGACCGGAACGGACATGTGGACCGCGCTCTGTGAACTCTACGAGAAGAGACAAGGAATTCATGAGAGAATGATCCTGCGGCTCTCGGAGGAGCTGCAAGGCCTGGCATGTTCTTCTGGGGGCGATGTTCAAGCTCACGTGAACAAGATGTTCAGCCTGAAAACGGAATTGGCAAGCTACGGTTACGGAGTCAACAACGTCAACATGAAGTCGATGCTGCTGGAGAGCTTACCTGACCAGTACGAATTCGATCAACTCAGGGGTGCGGTAAAATACGGCGGACATGGAGGCACTCTAACGCCGGAAGGGCTACGGGTGTTGATCGAGGAGGCTGCGGACCGACAGTCACGACGCCGAGGAAATGAGCGCAGCGCTTGAGGACGTGGAAAGACTGGGGGCCGACGACCGGGTGCGGTTCCTGGGAATGGTGCGGGTCAGCGTCACGGAGGTGACCAAGGTGGTGGTGGACAAGATCATGGAGATACTGATCCCCAGAAACGGGTCCGTCAAATGACCGTGCGCAGGGCAGAACCTGTTTCCGATGCGGCCAACCTGGACATTTCGAGGCAAACTGTCCTAACCGCGCGTCACAGGGAGGTCAGCGTAAGAACCAATCCAACTTCACACAGTGACCTGAGAGACCAAGCTGTCACTCACAACGAACCAGGGATCGTGGCGAGTGCAACTGAGGAAGCGTACAACTCCGGTATGGATGTCCATACTCAAGTCGACGATGGGTCGGAAGTAAGTGGAGTCCCTACCGGCCCAGCCAGTCACGCTTGGTGGCACTTTCCAATTTCGGCTCAAGAGCAACAACGGACCGCGACGAAGACCTCCAAGAGCCAGTGTAAACTGGCCCCCTTGCCTTGGACGGAAAGTCCCCCATACTGGGGCCAAGGTAAAAAGGGGGGAGACCTTCTCTGCGCTGCGTGCGCCGCGGGGGCAGCGCAGCGGGCAACCCGAGAGGGGAAGCCATCGACAAGTACGACCTGAGGGGAGGGGGCGACGGCCGCGCCGTAGCGAGCCGACCCCCGGAACCATTGTGAATTCCTGCTTTTCTTCGTCCATGTCCAAGACGCCGTCCCGTTCGCTGAGCGTGAACCCAGTCCCACGAAAGTGAACTCCTCCGAGACCGTGATGCCCCGTTGAGATCGAGTACCGGACCGTATTTGTAGGAGCAAGCATGTCCAGAGACTTCTCCTTCCAGTGATGCCAAGGTTCCGCAAGCGCACGTTTTCTTCAAGACCGTCAAGGAGAGCGCGAATTTCCGTCCCATAAGGAGATGTCAGGATCAGTGTCAAGGCGCAAGCTAGATGGCGAAACGCTCGGGGTGAGATCCGGTCGCCCGTGCCCGCCCAATGTCTCCTGTCCCAGTGCGATGCAGTGCTCCAATCAATGAGCCACACACCATCCGGATCATCCGTGCACGTAGAACTAACCCCGGACTTGGTCAACGAGTCCACGAGACCTCTTTGGAGTGCCCCCCCCGTGATGTCTGAAGTACCAAGCCAGCAGAATAAGACAGCGAGGAGGACGCAAACGAAGTCATAGTTGATGAAAAGATATCTTCAGCCTTCTAGCAACTTTAATTAGTTAAATAGGTGAACTGACTCTCTCTCTTGGTGGTGGTTTGACACTGGATCAAACACGCATATTGTGGGAGAGCTCGATAGTTTTGTCCACATGGAGGATATTGTGCCTGAGAATATTGGACTGAGTCGCACGCTCAATGACTACGCAAGCAATAGGAATAGGAACCGTCACGATAACGTCTGAGGTCGACAGTCGATCGGTTGATCTCTTCATTGACGGCGTCCTATACGTCCCAGGAGTCAGACACGGTCTTTTCTCGATGGAGTTCGCGCTAGAGCAGGGCTTCGAGGTAGACTACGACAGAGGCACGAGAATTTACAGCGTCTTCAAAGATACTGTGCAAGTGATCCATGCATACCCGGCACAAGGCATTTGGATGTTTGAAAAAACCGGAGCTACCGCAGGGGATGCCAGTGGTAAATTACACAGCGGCAGACGGTGTGGGCAGTTTCCAAGTCTGGCACGACAGGTGGGGCCACGTCTGCGCTCAGTAAGGTGATGGTCGACCGAGGACTATTGTATTGGCAAGATGAAATGCACCACCAAACTTTTGATTTCCTCATAAATTCAAAAATACTCCACCTATGAGTGCCGGAAGACCCGCATTGAAATCAGCGTAGTTCAGAGTGTGCTCCAAGCATGCTAAACCTACCTTTATCTTAAGTTCCTCGCCATGGTGAAGCAAACTCCACTGCGGGAAAATGAAGCCAATAAGATGTGCGCGGCGTACGTTTGACTTTATTTCGACGACGAGAAAGCGTTTAGTGACAAGCTTTACGTCAGAATCAAGCTTACAAAACTGCGTTTCTGACAAGCTCAGTTTATGAGCAGCAGCATCGTTGTGACCGCAGCATGCCACGCCAAAATCAGCGCTGACAGCCTCATTCTCGAGCAACAATGCACAAAAACCAGTCATAAAAAGGACAGAACATTAACATATTGGCGTTTGTATGGGTTTGCCCATATGGTACCATGTGGCGCGAGCATAGCCTCGATTTTTTTGGCAAGTTCTTCGGACCGGCAATTTTCGTTTAAGTGCAGTGCGTGCACCAGTAAGCAACATAATCCAGCACCACGTTTACTTAAGAGAGGAAACACGGCGTTTTCCAGCAAAGAAAAACTTGTATCAATAGCATATTTAGGTCAAAAGTTACGAATGGGTAAAGTTTGGTGGTGCATTTCATCTCGCCAGTACAATAGTAAAAGGAATGATGCTCTCCCAACGGTAGGATAAACCTTGCGACGCATGCCACATTGGAAAGCAAAAGCAAAAGCGTCGTCGGAAGAAATTAGACCGAGGAGTGACAGCTCCAAATGAAATCATGTATACAGACCTGCTCTTACCAGGTCATGGAAATGACACTAGATACAAAGCTGTCTTGGTGATTATGGACGGGTGGAGTCGCTTCCTGACCGTCCACCTAAGGTGCCCACGCTGGTGAACAAGCTCATGCAACGGTATGTCGTCTGGACAGAGAGGCAGGGCGGCGTGGTGTCAAAAAGATCGTTCAGCGAGAATTCGAGCCAGCAGCAAGCGCATAATTCCCTGTGCAGCGAGTTCTCACGGGCGAGGGGGGCGAATTTGTCAATGGTGCCATGGAGAGCTGGTATGCTTCACGAGGGATCGAGCACGTCAAAGTTGGGCAAAAAGCTCGCATCTCAACCCTTGTGAACGGGCTCACCAATCCCTCATGGAAATTGTCAAGGCTCAGATGCACGCATCCGGATTTCCACGCTCGTTTTGGCTGTATGCACTTCAAAATGCCGCCAACGTCAAAAACTGAGTGTATGCCAAGCCGATTGAAGGCGTACCGTACGAGCGAATGTTTGGCGTGAAGCCTGACGTTCATCATATCCGCTAGTTCGGTTCACTTGCATATGTTCACGTTCCGATTTCACCGGACAAGCAGAAGCAAAATGCGAATGCATATGCGACTTTTGTTCTCGGCTACGCAGAGGACACTGTCGGCTGTAAAGTGTACATCCCAAGCGAGCAAACAGTCAAATTTGTAGCTGAGGTTCGAGTTCAGGAGGAGATAATGTATCGAGATCGCCACGACGTCGACCCAGCCGAGGTGGAGACCACAGAGTGGTTGCAGTTCACCACTACACCCTAGAAGACGTGGCGGCGGATCCAGATGACAGTGAGTATGACGTCACTGACAACATCGTCGCAGAGTCGGACTACTCCATGGGCGCCGAACATGACAATAGCCAAAGCGAGATCAATACATCCGCCTCGTATGAAGCGAACGAGAACAATTCGACTAGCGCGAATGGAATCTGCCGACAGCTCAAGATACAGATACAAAGTCTGTGAGTGCTGAATGTGGTTCTGTGGTGGAATCAGTCAGTAATGAGAACGACGACGCGGCCAGTGATAAGAACGACGACGAGGTCAGAGATAAGAACGTAGGTGCCTGCGACGGAGCCGAAAGAGACTTTCAGTCATCAAGAGCCGACTTTTGATCAGCCAGCTCAAGTCGAGGAGGCAGTAGAAGAAACCGGTAGCGGAAACCAGAATGAAGTCATAATTTTGCCTCCCGGCCTACGCAAGCGTGTTGTGCGAGATGATACTCCGTCCTAAGTCGAGCAGAATCAACTCGGCAAAAATACAAAGACGAGAGGAATCGGCCTTCGTGAAGCAGCGCAGCGGAAGACACCTTCACGCTACCGCGACTATGTGCCGTGGTCAAATATGGCTATTTGGGTTCTCAGCAAGGATGGAAACCCCATTCAGACAAGCAACATTCACATACCCCGAAATCTCAGGGAGGCGATGCACTCCAAACACGCTAATCTGTAGGAAATCGCAGAATTACAAGATATGGCGGCGATGAAGTCGAAAGGCGTACTAGAAGAAATCGACGAGGCAGACATGCCGAGCGGGGCAAAGCCCATCAAGCCAATGTGGGTCTACGGTGCCAAAACTGATCAGCACGGGTGCATAATTCGCCTGAAGACCAGGTTGGTCGCTCGTGGAAATTGGTAGAGGCCAGGAATCAACTTCGTGGAGACTTTCGCTCCGGTGGCTCGCATGTCTTCGTTCCGGCTGGTCATTGCTCTAGCGGCAACGCTCAACTTGAAAGTATAAGGTGAAGGCATTAACACCGCGTATTTAAATGCCTCGCTCGAAATTCCGCAACACGTCAGGTCTGTAGAAGGATTCCCGTGCAAAATTGAAGGAATAATGTACATTGTAAAGAAAGCACTGTATGGACTTGGTCAATCCGGACGCGAATGGAACACAGAGCTAAATGGCTGGCTGATGGCAAGAGGTTTCCAGAGGTGTGCCACTGAACCGTGCTTGTATTTCAAGTACGAAGATGGAACAGTTGCCTTAGTACTCGTGTACGTAGACGACGTACTATGTGCAATCAACAACGACAACTTCAAGTCAAAGCTGTTCGAGGAGCTGAACGTGGGGTGCGGTTTGAAGGGCCAGGGTGAACTCTCGGAATATTTGGGCGTCGAAGTGAAACAGAGCAGTGACGAGATATATCATCTCCCAACGCAAATACGCACGAGACGTCCTGGTAAAATGTGGTTACGAGTCGGCCAGCAAATGCGGCAATCCAATGGAGACCAAGGCCCATCTAATACCAACCCCTGAAGATGACCAATGCGTCTCTAGTATTGATTATCGGGGAGTACTTGGGATGTTGATGTAATGCACGAGACCCGATTTGGCTTATTGGCTAGGAGAATTGAACAGGTTCGTATCAAAACCGACTACACGCCACGTTGGCGGGTTGACGAGGGTCCTGCGCTACTTAGTAGTCACTACTGAGTTCAGGATCCGCTACCAGAGGCCAAAAGATGACGTGGACCATGCTCTAATTTTGCAAGGCTGTTGCGGTTGTGATTGGGGCAGCGATCCCGAGACTAGGAAGAGCTCCAGTGGTTTCGAATTCATGCTCGCGAGTGGAGCGATTGCGTGGATGTCGAGACGGTAACCGATTATCGCGTTATCGGCGGCCAAAGCAGAGTGTGTGGCTGCATGCGAAACCAGCATGGAAGCGTCTGCAGAATCCAACATCCTCTCGGAAATTGCCCTTACGTGCAAGATGCACCCAATCACTGGGATCGACAGCAGTTCAGCACACGCCATGGCCACCAGTCCGACATATAGTCGTAGAACCAGGCACATCGAGTTGCGCTGGCACTACGTGCGAGAACAGGTGCAGCGCGGATCCCTGAAGCTGATCAAAGTCGATGGAGAAGAGAACCCAGCTGATGCATTTACCAAACCTTTGGACAAGGCGCGACTGCAAAACTTGTGCTTGCTGATGGGTTCGTTACAGCCCCCACCACGTAAATCGAACTTGCATAGTTCGAGGGAGGTGTGTTAAAATCCCAATCCTGGGATGGTCCATGTTGAAGTGGCTATACTGAGCCACCTGTATATCTCAGCCGACAGGAGTCGTTACATGAGAAGAATCAAGAGAGGTAGCTGTAGGCGTAACCACCAGGAAAGCGCCTGGTGGCAGAATACAGCAGTTCCGCTTTCTCAAGACCCAGTTCACATCTCCTTCCTCCCGCAAGTTACCTACACCACTCAAGATCCGACTTCCAACACCCTCTCTTTGCTGAGGTTGTCACACCAGACTTGTGCAACCGCGCGTTCTGACACTCCCTGCCTCGCCACCGACGCGATTCGAAGTTATGCAAGTTAAGGCTTACTATTTTAATCAGATTAAGAAGGTGTATACATTTCCTGAGGTAATATATCTGGCAAGTGTTTGAATATGACTGCGCACTTTTTGAATGTGATTGATGATTCTGAGAATAAACCGTGCATTGGTGTAAACACGCAGCAGTGCTCGGTGTGCTCGATGGACAACAAAACTCTTCGAAGAGACAACGGTGCATCTGTACAAGCTGCGAATACTTTGATGAGCAGAAAACCGGAAGCTGATACTGCGTTGTGCGATGCGAAACAGAGCATTGTGAGCTCGATACGTGAACACAAGCGTGAATTGGATGGTCACAAACAGCGAGCAGGTCACCATTTGCTAGCATTTGGTACAGAATGCGAGCATTCAGAACATGACGATCTGCACCACGTAGTACATGTACATCGGGCCAAACAGCAACACAAAGAACGGAACTGGTAAGATGAAATGCGCCACGATGGGAAGAGCACAAGAGGTGAATATGGTCGACGTACACCCGGCCACGAGATGTAGCTGGGCTTTCGAGAGCGACACGCCTTGGATGAAGTACAGGGCTTGGCCAACGTTGGTTAATTCACTCCAAACGCGACAATCGTCATGCGGATTCAGAACCCGTAAATTCGCTCTTGCAGCGTGACGAGTGTTGCCATGAGCGGGTGTAGCTTATTATCAAGGAAACAAAGTCTTCTTATCGTGGAAACTCTTTAAAGTACGAAACTCGAGGGCATATTGAGCCTGGTTTGCCGAGGTACATTGGCACTTAGATAACAGCCATCCGGAGCTCGCGACATAGCGCGTATGGAGCTTTCTCGGCGTTCACGTCGCGCGTGTGAACCGACCCAGGCGTGACGGCGGAGAGTCCTACGGCGACGCCGCTGAAGCTCGGGTGGCCTTGACGCCCGATGTGCCATATCAGCAGTAAGCCCTTGGCACCTTTCGTGTGCACGGCGTCCACGACAGGCTTCTACGAGTCTTGGCGGGCCTCCGTGTACATGCACAGCGCGCCGTAGCAAGCTCCTGGTTTAAAAGGTACGATTAGCTACCCTTATGTCGTTTGAGAATGACAATCTCCCGTTCTAATGCATTTATATTTGTTCCGTATTCATTTCACTCAACATCATCGCGTAAAATGCACGCTGACAGCTTGGGCTTCCACGTGAGCGATCGGATGATGCGGAGCGGGCTCCTTGCCAAATGTGACTATGGTGGAGCTAGTCACAATGGTGTCGCGGATGTACCGCGCGTGGCGTTCAAGCTCGGCAGCTCGGTCACGCTTGAGTACCGTGAACGAGTTCCTCGAGATCGAGTGGATGGTCGGGTCGATCCCCATCGACGATAAGAAGGGCAAGGAGGTGGTCGTGCGCTTCGACACTGGTGACAGTATCACGTCCGACGGCACGCTGTACAAGGACTCGAACGGATTGGAGTTCGTGAAGCGCGTTCGCAACCACCGTGACACGTGGAGCCTGGCGTTGCATGATAACCAGGAGGGTGTGTCGGCGAACTGCTTTCCCATCACGACTGACGCGTATATAAGGACGAGAGTGGCAGCTGAACTCGGTGACGGACCGTGCAGAGGGGGCGGCGATTCTGGTAGACGGCCAAGTGGAGGTGACGATGCACCGACGTCATCTCGCGGATGACGGCAAGGGTGTGGGCGAGCTCCTGAACGAGACCAACTCGGTTTTCGACTCGATCGCGAAAATGCACATTACCAAGGGTCTGGTGGGGCGCGGCATGGTCAGGCGCGGCAACTTTTTTTTATCAATGTGGACTCAGCTAAAGACGGCAGGCGTAGCCTGCGGTCGAAGATAGAGCCGCAGTTCTTCCGTCTGCTGATGGCGGTCCGTAAGCCGGTGGCTAATGAGGTGAAGGCGAAGGTGCCGTGGCTGCCCATCGGCGAGTTCCCTTCGAACGTGTGTCTGACGACGGTGCAGGAGCCGTCGAAGCACTGTCTGACGACGCGTCTGTCGCACCTTTACGCAGTGGAGAAGCACGAAACGCTGTTGCAGCCTGCAACGGTGGACTTCTCCGCGTTATTTTCCGTAAATAAATCAGTGGTGTCGGAGGTGACGGAGCTGGTGCTGACTGGCACGAAGGAGCTGCGCGCGGAAGAGACGAGCGCGTTGGTCTGGAGTGGAAGACGACAGACAACGCGTACGGCTGGTGCAACACCAGTATGTTGGAGACCCTACCGGTTCGCAAGAGCAGTGGAGGGCAGCGAAAAAGAAACACTGCCTTCCTGTCGACAACTCGGACTCGCATCAGTTTTCCGTTGACGTCCTGATACGAGATTTGCTTTGCCATCCTCTCGATCCGGTGAATTTAACTGACATGAATGAGTTTACAATGTCTAAGGATGACATCAGTGGGCCCACGCACTACCTGAAGGGAAGGGTAACCTCTCGAGAAGAGCCACACGGTCGTTACTACTGGCTGCTCAAGTTTTCCGACTTTCGTCGCCTTCACGATTGCAATACGCTTACCGAGCTTGTCCATGATGCGTATATCCACGGAGCGGATATGGCAGGACCGAATTTCTTTGAACCTGAACCTCATTCTCGTCAGGACATGGCTGAGGCTAGCGTTTAAGCGAGGGCTGTTTGCTCAATAGAGTGGTTTAGCACGCCTCTAACGAACGTGTTAGAACAAAATTGACCTAGCCCTAGAAAGAGACGGGACGTTCGCGTTCGTTGGTTCATCGTAGCTACGAAAAATCGGGATTATCCCGTTGCAACTTGGTATACACTACGTCGTCCGAACAGTGTGTAGTATCAACCGGTAACTGTATATTTCCAACATTGAATGGAAACCACCACGTATACTATACAGTCGATGTACAGTAACTGCACGGTGCGCGGTCATTTCCCAACCGCATGGAGACGACCGCCACCCCGAACGCTACTCCCACCACCACCCCCAAGAAGCGCAAGGACCCCGTCCGCTTCAAGGACGAGACGGATGCGGCGCTGCTGACGGAGGTGCTCGCGCACAACCCGTACGGTGCCGAGCGTGGGTCCAAGACGGCCGCGTGGGGC
>JAHQIV010000114.1:0-34260 GCA_030463285.1 Phytophthora europaea | reverse complement strand
GGAGGCTGCGGCGGCGGAGACTTGTGGCTCTTGTGCGGCGGTCGGGTCTGCGGGCGCACTGGCGACTTGTGCGTGGGGGAGAGACCTTGGCGCGTTGTGTACACGTCGTACATGACGAGTTGGAACTCTTCGCCCATGTTGCTCCTCAGCTGCAGATCTTGTCGAACGTGGGCGCTCTCTGCTGCTCGTGGCCTGTCCGACTTCCGAGACGACGGCGAGGGTGGCGACGCTTGAAGTCCGAGAGACGGGGAGTTGGTGCTGGGTGGAGAAAATTGGCCCGGAGAGACGGCGCTGATCGGCATGTGCACGGCGCCTCCGTTGCGGAAGTGCCGGTGCATGTCCTCCAGCTGTTTGTGCTGCTGGCTTAAGGGCCTCTCGGTCGCAGCGCGTTGCAGCATATCGAGCAGCGTCCAACCGCCCCCGCCGGGTCCCGGAGTTGCTTCGGCGCTACCGGTAGCTTTTATCTGGAGAGCATCGGGACCCAGCGAGAAGGTCACCATGGGATGAGCTGCGGTGACGCCATGGCGTCGCTTGAGTTTTCGCTCCAGCTTCGCCCATACGAGAAGCAACAGCTTAATTCTCGCAGCCGTGATGGCCCGCCAGGCCCGCCACATGATCTGGAAGTCACGGACGCGCTTCCGGAAGCGAAGGATAATGCGGCGGAATTTCACGTCTTGGAACTCGAACCACGCCGTGACGATCAGTGCAACGGCCTCTTTACGCTCACGGTGGTGCTTCTGCTCGAGCCAGTCTCGGATGCTCTGCTGAAGCTTCGACACTGCGTGGATCACAACCGGCATGCGGAAAAATGCCGACGAAAGGGGTGTACTAGGCGCAAAGCGCAGCAGTTGGAGCGAGTTGCGCTTGACGAGAGTTCGCTGCCGCCAGTAGCGTTGCAGGCGTTTGGCCATTATCACTCGCACCAGAGCGCTGCGCTTGAGACGAAACTCGTGGAACTTAGCCAGCCACTTCTTCGAGCTTTGAGCAAGTGTAACCACCAATAACCACTGGCTCTGCACGTGAACGCGACGTGCTTGCTCGGCCCGCTCCTCTCGACGAATTTGCCAGCGGACGACGATGCGGCGCACGCTTTCCTCTTTAGCTGCGTCCAGCTCTTGCTTGCGCTTGTTTGCCTGGTGGACCTTGTGGTCAGTCGCCGAAGGGAGCAAGGGCGTCTGCGATGGCTTTTGCAGCACCTGTGAAGCTGGGTTAGCCCGGTTCCTGGCTACTATATCGACACCGTGCTCTGCGATATGCTGCTGCTTCTTCCAGAGCTGCAAGGCTTCCATTTGCTCCAATAACTGAGGTAGAGTGCGCAGCTCGTTCATCCGAGACACCAGGTTGCGTGAGCGCAGGGCAACAGCAGTTTCGTGGCGCATGACACTTCGCCGCGTGGGAAATCGGTTCGTCGGGGTGGTAGGCTTCACGATGGGTATGACCGTCGTCCCTGCACTTGGCGGCGTCGAAGAAGCACCTGGAGGATGGAAGAGCGAAACGAGTAGCTTGTCGACCTCCTTATTGTTGTCTTCTCGACTTCGCAAAAGGCCACGCTCTGTCTCGGTTAGTGGCTGAAGCAGCTCTCGGTGATGATGGTGTTTGTTGTCCCGTGATAGCTGCTTTGTTGGCCTTGCTGCTGCCACGCGCTGACTGTATGTCGAGCCCAGTGTTGACTGGCAGCGCGGCCTCCTCGGTGCGCGCACTTCATCCTGCTTCATAGTTTGCGGTTCTGGCTCCTGGAGCACGTCATTGAGCAGCTTGTCAACCTTTCGCTGCTTCCGTTGCTGTGTTTCACTCGGCCGACATCGATAGATCAGCCACTCTGCAGGAGCCCTCAAAGCATCTCGAACTCGCCCGGTCGTGACTTCACGACCACTCGAACGGCCAGAGTGCTGGCTGTAGTTGTCATGCTGAAGCAGCTGGTCCAGAACGGCGACGGCAGTGCTGGAGACGCGCTCGCCCCCATCTTCCGGTGCTTCTGCTTTCCCGACGTCGTCATTCTGGCGTCGATCTCCCAGGTTGTTGTTGATAGTTGTTAGCTTTCGCTTGGGCGATGGAAATGGAAGTTCGGAGGTAATATCTTGCCGCGCGGGTCCCGGCGTAGTGTTGTCGACCGGTGGAGCTAACGCACCAGCGGTTTCTTCACGGGCTGCAAGTTGCGCATCGACAGCTGCATGCACCTCGGCGTTGCGCGTTTTCAAGTGGAATCCGTCACGAACTGTGAAGCGCCTTGGGCTCGCATGCTTGAGTGGTCCTTGTTCTCCCCGGTAGTCGTTTAGGGTCATGACGCAGAGTAGGAAGTAGATGTCGTGCAGAGGAGGAATTACCAGTATTGCAGCTAAAAATATCGTGCAACAGCACAGATGTGAGTGGATTCCCCGTTAGGAGCAGTTGGTGTATTAGCCTGAGCACATGTGGCATGAGCTCGGCCTTAGCGGACCAAAACGACCGAGCACTTAGAACTGGCGGAACTGCTTGCGCACGTTGATGGGCTTGGTCTCCGAGGCGGGCTCGACCTCCAGCACGTTGAAGCGCACCGTCTTGGCAAGCGGGCGGCACTGGCCGATGGTCACGACGTCACCCTCCTTCACGCGGAAGGCGGGCGACAGGTGGGCGGCCACGTTCTTGTGGCGCTTCTCGAAACGCTTGTACTTCTTGACGAAGTGCAGGTAGTCGCGACGCACGATGATCGTGCGCTTCATCTTGGTCGAGAGGACGACGCCCTTGAGGATACGGCCGCGAATCGAGATGTTGCCGGTGAACGGGCACTTCTTGTCCACGTACTGGCCCTCGATGGCGCTCTTGGGGGTCTTGAAGCCCAGGCCCACCTCCTTGTAGAAGCGGGGGCCCTTCTTCTTGCCGGCAAACTTCTTGCTGGCAAGGAACACGCCCTGCTGCTTCTGGTAGGCCTTCTCAGTCTGCGCTCAGCGAGCCACGGAAAAGCAATGACATCCGGTGAGACTCTCGCTTTCTGGGCATCAAACACACACATACACAGGACAGGCAGGCAGAAGTGGACACTCTCTCTCTGCAGTCCGGCTCGTAGCAGACAGCTTGTACTGTCGCCCAGAAAGGGTCAAAGGGTTCCTGCCGATGATGAGTCGGTTGAGTTTGTCAATTGTTCGGGTCGTTCTCGCAGTCCACGAAGAGGGCGCAGGCACCAGCGATCCTCTCCTCTTCCCACTTATGGTCTGAAATGGCCATTGAGAAAGAGGATCGTTGACTGATGCTGTGACTTTCTCCGTGGACTCGACACACTCCACGCCCAGATAGAGCGAGTGTGTGTGGTTTACAGCCTTGGTGAGCCATCACCTCACCAACTAGCTAGCCAGCGCCTTCAGGGCTTCCTCCGCTTCTTCCCGGTAGACACCAGCCAGCCGCCAGCTCCGACCTCTGCTAGACTGTCGAACCCCCTGCTTTCCTCCTTCTGAAGCGCCAGGCGCCGCCGCTTACCACCCGCTGTCAGCTGTCTCTCAGTCTCAGAGGAGCATCCTCCTCCTCCTCCTGTCGTGTCCTAGGCGTCGCTCAATCGGGAGGCGACAGGTACCTGGTCAACGTGCTCCATGGTGTCGAGGGGATTCGCTAATGGCAGGCGGGGCAAACGGCAGAATTAGCGAGCGATTGGCTGCGGTGTGTTACTTCATAGTAATACAGTGTGGTCCACACAACTTAAACGTTACTTCAGTGTCGAAGCTCAAAATTATGTGTTGCTCGACGGCAGACTAATTATCGGTGCGCGCACAGTTCCGGACCATGAACACCCGTCTTCATACAAAATCCTATATAAAGCCGATGTTGCTCAATCGATACCGCAAATTTCATTTTCACGCGTATCGAGTGGTTCAATACCCGCGAGATAGCCAGTGACGAGACGAATCGATTGAAACCGCCCGCGCTCGCTTTGGCGCACTTCTCGCATCACAATCTCACAGACAAGATCGCCGCTCAGGAAAAGTTGCCGATGGAAGCTGACAAGCTACGACGCCTAGTGGATGCTATCGAGGCGGTGAGGTCTAAACACTTATCCTCTCGGAAAGCAGCTACAACGTTCAATGTCAACCGGGGGGAAATACTTCGTAGAGTATCTGGCGAACTCACGCAATGGTCCAGATCCGACTCTGACTGATAAAGAGATTGATGGCGTTTTGACAGCTGTGGTCGACCGCACAACCAATGCTCAGTGTTTCACCATGGATGAACTCGCATGCTTCGTCCGATGAGTAGTGGAGGAGAACCCGTATCGCAGGGGGATACATGAATCCTTCCCTAGCCGTCGCTACGTACAGCTTATCGTAAAGAATCACTCTGATTTCTTTAGCAGGCGTGCGGCTCAGCCATTAGAAGAATGCAGGGCTTCGGCATCTACTGAGACTACGGTTGCCACTTACTTCGCAAACCTGAAGAACACGATGGACACAATGGGGTCAATCACGCCGGATTGCATTTTGAATTCTCTGAAATTTATTTCAGAGCTAAAGAGTGAATGCGAGTGGAGGTGCGATTTTGAAAAACAAGTACCCTTGCAAAATCAGATGTGATCGTTTTAAAGGGGACATAGAAATCACAACAACAACGTTAGTTGAATAGAATACCCCGCTGAAAATGATAAAATACCTGCGTGTTGCCTGTGTCGTCCACCTCAGCTAAGTCCGAAATCTATTAGCCAATTAGCTCATGCTCTCTGGATTTTATCCAGAGTCCTAGGCGGGATCGCATTGAGGTACGATTCTTCTCTGATTTGATACCTGTCAATTACGATACGCCAAGCACAATTTTCGTCACCTCGGAATACCTGTAGTTTTGTATAGCCTGTTTGAAATTCACATTGTGCTGGTATGTTGACCCATCTAGTTAAGATAAAGATAAAATACCTGTCGCATTTTGTAGCTTGCATTTGTCTATAATACCTGCGACATATTATGTATTTGTTGCGACACGTAAGAAATTCCTACATGTATGTATCAAATACATAAATTTTGTGCTACTGGAGCAACACGCATCAAATTTTCTTTAATGCCGACGGAAAACGAGCTTACAGTTATAACTGAGGCATTACTAGATTGTTAGAATAACTGAGGCATTACTAGATTGTTAGAATAACTGAGGCATTACTAGATTTTGGCTGCGTGGCGCTGCGTTATATGGCTCGCGCCATCATCGTTGAGTCGCTACGCTTTTCCACTGGTAAGGTTGAGTATAATAGATTTTTCGAGCTCTGATCTACAGCTTAAAGCTTCCGTTTGTCTCCCAAACCCTTTTGGCAAATGTAAAGATGCCCAAGTCCAGGTTACATGCCGCATGAAGAGCATTGCGAGGGAGTTTAATTTTAAAGCCTACTAACTTATCCAGAACAGATTTCTCGAACACATTCGGCAAGGTAAGATAATATTAGATAAATTGGAGATACTGAATAAATAGTAGATTGCATGGGAATGTGTACATATACTGCCCTTCAGACGTGTGACCTTTTTAACCAGTAGTAACATTTATATAAACCCAATGGAGCAATGCTAACACGATTGGCTCAAGTTCTCCATAAAAAGTTTATCCTTCAAACCGAAGACTCAAAGTCTGGATTTAAAAAAAAATCCCTACAGCCGCACCAACGAGATCCGAAGTGGCTACAAACGGTCGGGCGAGCACGAGCGCAAGAACTATTAATACCTGGCTGGTGATAACATCTAGGGCAGGTGCTCGTAGTAGATCCCCCCAAGTGACTTTGACGCTCTTCCACGTCCGGCTGGTCGGCCGCTTTCCGCACCTGGCGGTTGAAGCAGTCCTCCTGGGTGAGCACCCCCAGCAACTTGACTGCGTCAAGTTGACGGTGCGGCAGCCGCTGATTTCGTATCCAGGCTGGGTGGTCGTCTCCAGCTTCACGACGGCCGAGAGCTTGGCGTCCGTCGACACGTTCACGGGACCGCAATGTAGCCATATTTCATGTGGTTCTCGCAGCCAGTACATGATGAAAAGAAGTATAGTCTTGATGCTGAAGAATTTGACATGAAATTTGTGCGTATTGAAAACGAGGGGGGAATAACTGATCTCGACCTCTGGAGCTACACGACAGGACACGTCACCATGGCGTCGAGCTGTGCAGCAGCCCTATCTACGGGGTACAAGCGTCCCGTGGACATACAGTAAAAATAGGGTGATAAATACACAGAACGAACGGGTGATGCACACTGATCGAAATACCCCAGATAGCTTTTTATTGCCTTCATCGTCCTCACGACTATCGTTGTAGTATACTTCGAAGTAAGACGCAAAAGAAATCTGAAAATCCAGAGCTGCTCCGGGCAACTGCACGGCCTTAGTATAAGCCAATTAGAGCACATGGATGTTGCGCGGAGGTTTGCCCCCTGCGTGGGCTGGGGATAGACGCGAAGACATGTACAGATGAAGTAGCAGTTGGATTTCCGTTCAAACCCTTCTTGACTAACTTCGACTGGGGGGGGGTTATCTGGCGATGAAATCGACTTTGGCTTGTGGGTTCCGGGCGACCGACACAAATATCCATCCATTGAGCCTGAAGGTCCATCGCCAAGGTCCGTGCAGCAAAAACACTTTAAAATGACATAAATCACACAGGGGTGTTCATAAAGCACACGTAAACTTGTATAACGTAGTTATGCCATACAAAGACGAAGTCTACTGACCAAATCTGATTGGCTGGAAAGTCGAACACGAAGATATTAAATATCGCAAATTTTGTGTCGGTCTGATTATTGCGTCGTTGTCTGTACTTACTCTAGAATGCAAGGCTATTCGACCATATGCAGATGTGTAGGAAACTGATCTCGTCCTACAGCCAATGCCTTCTAACCAAAAGGAAATGCGCTCCGCAAACGGGGGTTAATTCCGGTACTCTTTCTTTTGGTTTGGCCCTGGAGTGACTTTGTTAACATTGCGCAATAGGCACACTGGCGAATGTTTCTACATTATCATCAATATATTACTCTTAAGTGAAATATGTGCTCGCCTATATTTCAGAGGTTCTTCGTGCAACGCGCGACACTCGAAATCTGGATGAAACTGGCATGTGTGGACAGGGCTCGAGAAAGAAAAAAGTGGTGGTAGCCGTAGCGTGGGGCGTTTTGCTGTTAGCAAAATTTACTAGGCACTAACGAACTGTTAAGGGCAAGTTAGCTGACTGTAAGTAGACGAGTTAGTATCAGGAGAAAAATCATGCGCTACACAAAACTGAAGCAATCTAAACACTTTGCGGCCTTGAGGCCCGTCCTCGCGAGAAATGTATTCGAGTCATGCTTCAAATTTTCTAGCTCATCGAGCGTGGCTAAGGAAAAATTATTCAAAACAGTTAGTAAGATCCGATTTTTGTTCGAAAAGTGGTATCGCTCGTTCTGCACTCACATGTTAACAAAATTTACTAGACACTAACTAACTGTTATTTGCCTGTATAGTTGACTATACTGTTACTGTACAGGGAGTACACTAGTTAGCCGGGAAGGGTATGAAAGCAAACATTTTGCAGTCGGATGCTCGTACGAACGTCTCAGCGCTCGTATGCGTCAATGCGGATGGTACAGCAGTCCCGCCGTTCTTTATCGTCCCTGGGACTCGTGTAACTCCGACATTCACGATTGGAGCTGCTGCGAATGCTGTGTTTGGGTCCAGCAAGTCGGTTTTCTTAACCACGGTCCTGTTCATTCAGTATTTCGAGTGGATCGTGAGCATTATCCCGGCCAAGCGGCCGGTTTTGGTTATCATGGATGGATGGATACAAGGCACATTTTTCCTCCGCACTCTGAAATTTGCAAAACAGAACGGCATTCACCTTTATGCTCTTCCAGCGCACACCTCTCATTTCTTGTAGCGTTTGGATGTGTCGGTGTTTCGATACTTCAAAAGGAATTTGGATGGTCAGATCAAAAAGTACAGGAAGGAGCATGGAACAGTGATGGCCGAGAATGTGGTTGAGCTCGCCACAAAAGCTTTTCCCAAAATACTGTCAAGGGCCCATATCGTTGATGGGTTTGAGAAAACGGGTATCTACCCTCTTTCCGAGTCGGTGATGATGCAGCACATTGTAGGTAACGGTGACAAAAATGACTATAGATACCATTCTGCAAGTTGAGCCAACCGTGATCTTGACCGATCGAATGAATCGCAAG
This sequence comes from Phytophthora europaea, assembly GCA_030463285.1. Taxonomy (NCBI): domain Eukaryota; phylum Oomycota; class Peronosporomycetes; order Peronosporales; family Peronosporaceae; genus Phytophthora; species Phytophthora europaea. The sequence continues at coordinate 26,131 of JAHQIV010000114.1, read as the reverse complement.
TTGTTGCGAGAGGGTCTCAACCCCGACAAAGTTCGAGTGCTCAGTATAAATTGCGAGGAAATAGCTGTAAATTGTGCATGTAAGAAGCCCAAACTTGCTCGATCCGCCAGGGATTACGTGCATGGTGCCGTCTTAATGACCTCGGATGACATCATTGCTAAAGTGGCGGAGAACGATCAAGCACGGATTCAGAAAGAACGTGCGAAAATCGCAAGGCAAGTTCAACGGGATGAAGACCGGATTCGTCGAGCACAAGACCGCGAAACCGCAGCAATCGCAAGTGCAGCCGCCAAAATGCAACGAGAGTTAGCCAAACAAGCCAATGAGATCACAAAAAGAGGAAAGCGCAAGCAAGTAGAAGATCGGAAACTCACGCGAGAGGAGGATGCAGCAGCAAAACGAATTCGGAAAGAAGAAGGAAAGCGAGCTCGCGCGCTTGCCCCAGCGAGAAGAGTAACAAATGCAAAACAACTGCACCTGAAGAAGCTCATGGCAGTTGAGGGCAATAGCTCCGCCACAGACGGAGGATTACAGCAAATCCGAGCCAAATTCCCGTCGCCACCGTTATATAGTGCGCCTGTAGGTGGTCCGGAACTGTGCGCGAAAAAATGTTACTCGATTCGAATGCATTTTGCATGCTTTAATGCCGCCATAGTGGCAACAATATATATATGTACATGGTCTAAGCATACACTTCTCTTTCTGATCGTGTGTGCTGCATTACCTGGCATCACTTTTTCATGAAGTTATAACCACATCAAAAGTGGTCCGGAACTGTTCGCGCACGGATACAGATATTGTGCATTCTACTCCAAATTTTCTCAGCCAATTGATCGGTCAATCGCCCCGCGTACACTCTGGCGTATACTAGAGGATTGGGCTGGTAGTGCGCGCACTCGGATGAGATGACATAAAACTCAGATCAAAGAGTCGTTAAAATATAAAACTGAGCGAGGAAGTTGGTAAGGTGCCATACCATCAATGTGTCGAGGTAGCGCTGGTCCGTCTACGGTAGAGTAGTAAAATTGTGACCCGCGAACCAAGCGCGTAGTTCTTCAGAGCACGGCGCAAAGGGATCACGAAGTACCGATGTACCAAGGTTAACGTTGAGTGACCTGGATCCATTGTAGTCCGAAATGAGCGTGTCAAGAAGGAAAAGCACGCCGCCTTTGGACCCGTCTCCACTTTCACGAGCAAGTTGCCCCCAGGCGGTGCAAAACACCTTTGTGTTTGAGTTGTCGACCAAAGCAAACTCTCGCTTATCAAGAGCTTTGCCTGTTTTTGTAGTGATCCTTTTCAACCCCCCAACCGCGGCGATGATACCGGCGACGGAGATAATCGCTCCAGATGGTTGGTCCTTTGCTAGGCTGAGTGAAGTAAAGCTCAGCAGCGGAGGAGCAAACGGACGCAAAGGCTGCACGATGTGAATGTCTGCGCCCGTTCTAACTGTGGCCTCGTAAAGTGTTGTTGTGGTGGAGAACGCGGGTAGTTTAATTCGACCGCGCGAGAAAAAACATATAGTCCCAGGAGCAACTATGTCATGGAAGCGAATGACCGCGTCGTTGAAAAGTGTGATGCGAATTTTATTACCCGCCACGTCCGACGCAAATAACTCGCATAGAGTACTGCTGCCAACTAGGTTTTCGTATTTGCGAATTTCTCCCCTCGAAATCACACGGCAAATAAAAGCCCAATGCGTGGGCGCTTGCGGACGTAAATCCTTAACAGCAGAAATATTAGGAGCTTGCACAACCGTGGCCTCAGAATGCTGTGTATCGTTGACCAGATACGCGTCGCTAGTGCCGGTGTCAGGGTCCACGTTATCAGGAGCTTGCATAACCGCGGGGTCATTTGCGTGCTCAATGATCAGAGGCTCATCGCCACAGGTGGTGTCAGGGGTCACGATACCAGGGACTTGCACGACTGGAGTAAGCTCAGTTCATTCTTGAGCCGTGTTGGTGGTCGGCTTTACTTCATGGTCGTTGGAGACTTCGACGGGGTTACCAATTGACGGAGGGGACGGGCTGTTGTGGCGCCCGGGCTCCTATACGCCACTTGCAGAGTTGGTTGCCGGATTTGTCAAGCCAACCCTTTGACTCCCGATCTTCCTTGTTTCGCATCCAGGGGTACCAACACCACTTTGTTGAGCTGGAGCGTCGTCTTTAGGCTTGCTGTTAGACTGCCGCGCACGTGTAGTCTTTGTTGTAATTGCCTTCGTTTTTGGTTTTGGTGGCATGTCAGTAGCGATTGTTTCTGTCTAAGCGAAAACAAGAATGCTGTAGCTCGTAGGAGAAATCGCCGAGAGGATCGGCAAGGAGGCCGCCGGGCGGAATATCAGGAAATGGGGTGATTGCTTTGCGAGTGCGTAGGATTTTCTAAGAAAAGTACACATATTTCATATTAGGACCGAAAAATAGTTTCTACGAACTTGCATGAGTTGTAGTTTTTATGGGTCGATTTTCGTGTTGATTTTTCGTGTCGATTTTCGTAAGTGAAATGACATTCCTATACTCAATCATAGATCTGTGAAAATTTTCGGGTCTGTAGTTTAGGTCGCCGCGCTGAAGAAATGCAAACGTTGCAGTGGTGTCTACTACCGCGATCAGGATAACGACGCTTACTCGATCTCCAACTGGTGCAGAACAGCACATGGCCAAGCGCGACTTTGAGCATGAAGACGAACTATACGTCTATCGAAACGGGCCGAATAGAATTTTTTCAGCCACTGGACCATTTCCAACTCCCCTAAGTTTGCCGCCATAGCCGATGCCAGAGGGCTGAAACCCTCAGTGCGGTTGCGTCGGAGGAAGGAAACGACGGCAAAGTGCCCATGAGCTGCAGCTGCATTCATGGCCTTTTCCATGCAGCCCTCGGTTCGGTGCTGGTGAAGCCGAGCGACGACGTGAAGATATTCATTTCCGGCGGCCCAGTCCATAGCGGAAGTGGTGCAGAGTGCGCCATTCTCGTAAACCACTGCAGCACTTGAAACGGATGGCGGGACCCCGGGGTCCCCCATCATCGGTATCAAGAATTATTTATTTTATTTGAGAGGGGAGATATGCCGATCGGTACTTACCATTTTCAATTCAACCACCACCAGCAAATGATACGAGTACGAGGTTGTGTACTTGTAGCAGAAAAATGGACCTCGGAACGGAAAACAGTAGTAGTAATAGCGGGTAATTGCGGTCGTATACGATGACAGACCGACGCACATACACCGAAACAGCTCGGCAATGCGCAACCGAAACAGATAACTGGGCTGAAATCGAGTCAACGGCCCTTAGAGCAGTTATTGAGCTCGCTAACGTGTAGGCAATAGGGCGCTGCAACCAACGCATACATTTTACAGTACAGTCGGTGATCGGATACCGGTATGTGATGAGAGCACCGGGGTCCCGCCATCCGTTTCACATGTAGATGGCCGCTGGCAGCCGCTGCATTCATGGCTAGTGTCGTAGAGCCTTCAGATCGATTCAAGTGAAGCCATTTGACAACCTGAAGATGCCCATGAGCCACCGCTGCGTCGATCGCTCGGATAGTGTATCCTTCCGTCCGGTTATTATGTAGCCATTGGACGGCGTCTAGGTTGCCCCGAGATGCCGCATTATCCATCGCAACGAAGGTGCATCCTTCATGACGATTGTCGTTCACCCAAAGGAAAACTTCCCAGTTTCCCGTTTTGACAGCATTATCGATCGCGGCCGTGGTGCAAGAATCTGGATACGTTTGATGCAACCATTGGACTATGGCAAGGGACCCATACAGGACCGCAACGTCTAATAACGGTCCCGTCCATGTTATTTCAATGTGCTGATGAAGCCATAGAGAGTGGCTTCCGACAAGCGCGAGATACATCGCTCGGTTCGTACAACCCTCTGTGCGATTTTTGAAGAGCCACCTCACCACACGTCGGTGCCCCGCTCGCACTGCATCGTCCATTGCTGCCGTCGTGCAGCCCTCCGGGTGGTGTCTGTAAAGCCATTGGACACTTGTAAGATGCCCTTGCGCGGCGGCGATGTCTATGGCAGCTTCCGTGAAAATACCGTTATTTTCGTGGAGCCACTAAAGAACGTTGACGCGATTAAGCATAGCTGCACTGTTCGTGCGGTGAACATCTAGATGGTTCAGTCGCAGTGCCAGCGCTTGAACACTTTCTATTATCCCACTTCCACAGGCTCGACGTAACGCCTCGGCGTCAGGGGCCGAATTAGTGTGTAAGAGAACCCATTACAGTACTCGAGGGCTAATAGAGGCTCCATACCACGACAACTCACTGCCGGATCCAGTCACCCCAACACTGCAGCCAATTCATTGTCTCGAGACGACCAGTGCGGACGGCAGTAGAGAGGGCACGACTTCCTCAACAGGCCAAGTGTCCTTCGTTCCACATTCATTGCAAAAATCCCGTGTGTCCAGCGCGAATAGCCGTTATGATCGCGTCTCGGATGCACGCATATGGAAAGACATCCACGAGGTACATCGCAAAGATGATATCTGTTCGACAGCAATGTTTACATCTCGAAACCTGGACAGTCGACTTGTCGTATCAGACGGAGTGTGCAAGCAAATGAGGTCAACCAGTCGGAACGATTGCAGCTGAAAAGCCCGAACCAGAGTGGCATTCGAAGGGAACGCGTAGTTCTCTATGATAGGAACCGCGAATCCACCGTGATCGGTGAGTTGAGTGCGTAGGTAAACAGCTTGAACACTTGCCATGGGTTCCATCGTAGAGAAGAAAACTAAAAATGTCAAACTCCGTGCGATGCCTTTCGTAGTTGCATTTGCGTCCTTCGCGGCAGCACCAATCGTTTTTTTGTTTTTCGTGGGACTCGCATTTCGAGTCCCATGGCTTCAATCATAATCTTCTTCCAGGTGGAATATGACGTTGCCATTCTGGTAATCTACGCTCTCTATAGCAACTCTACCTACGCTCTCGATCGATGCTTCCGAAGTTATATATTTCGGTATCTTCCTATTCAAAAACCAATCTATACAAACTTTAACTTCATCTTCCCACCTTCGGACAATATTGGGATGAAATCGGGCATCGACAACGGTCATCTATTTGTGCAACAAACTCAACTCTCCGTGTGTCTGATACACCGCCGCGTGCAAATATGAATGATGCAAACTGCATCAAATTGAGTGACGGCCAAGTAATATATAGCAATGACCGATACTCGCACCGGACGCATCTACAAGATCGTTTGCTCTAAGAGCAATGACGTATATATTGGATGCAGTTTTAACGCCCTGAGAACGCGGATGGCGCAACACAAGCAGTCGTTCGAGAATGGGGCGGGGGTATCGATATATCCATCGTTTAAGCAGCATGGCTGGACAACATTGAAAATGATTCTGATTGAGACGTACGTGGTAGTCGATCGTCGTCATTTAGAGATGTACGAGACGCTATGGATGAACAAGCTCAAATCGGTCAATAAGACTGTGTCGTTCAGCCTCTACGGGTTACTCAAAGTCGGATGCGATTGCGGTAGTATCATCAAACTGAAATCTCTGAAGGCACTCACATCGAGATTCAACCATCGCTGTATGATTAACCGTAATAAATCGATGGCAAGGAAGTTAGCTGCTGAGCAAGAAGCAACTGCGCGGGAAGCGGCTATGAGACGGGCGGTAAAGAACCAAAGAGCTGCTACGAGGGCGCCGTGTCCTTGTGGTGGTTCATTCATCATCAAACCAGATCGACACTTCTTATCAGCTCATCAGATATCAAAGATGCATAAGATGTGGATCGCGAAAGACCCCAAGACTCGTAGCTACATGCCGGAAGCCATCAAGGCCGCGGACGAGTTGATGGAGAAGCTGTTCAAGTAAGCATCTGCTTTTTTTGTGAATTTCTGAGGATCCTGGAAATTTCAGGATCTCGAATCGTACCTAGGCTGTGAATTTTAGAACATTGAGCCGAGTAGGTACGATTCCAGTGGTCGCGCGATCTTATCAGTTGCAAGAGGACCTCTAATCACGGGATAAAAAAAGAGAGGGCATTTGATGACATGGGATGACGGCGATGACGCCACTGTGTCATGGGTCATGACAACACGATATTTTTACTCGCGCGGACTCTACTCCCTCCTCATGCTGCACAAAATCATGATGACACGATGACGCCATTTCAGCTCTCCAAAACCCTTCTTTCTTTTCTTTAGATGACCCCCCCCTCCCTCTCCCTCTCTCTATTTATATATATATTATAAAGAGAGAGTGATGTCATAGACTGATCTTACTCACCCTGAGTAGTAGTAGAACCCTTCTAAGTACCGATATCGTGATGACATTACCCGTGTCATAGCGGCGTCATTGGTGTCATCGCAAACGTTGCATTTACCGGAACGAACGGCGAGAGACTCTCTCGGTAGCCACATAGTCAACCATCAACTGCAACACCTTCGACTTCGAGTTTGAGCCTGAGTTTGACTACGACTTCGAGTTCGAGTTCGAGCCTAAGTTTGACTGCGAGTATGAGCTTACCCCGTCAGAGTATAATCAAGGCTATCTCTATGGCATCGATTGCCGCTTTACTAACGCTTTTCCAAGCTTATTTGCTTTCGGAGTACCTGAGCCAGATCAACTATACTACATCCATCGCGCTCGCGCTCTTCGCCAAGAGTTAGCGCAGGCTATTCAGAAGCACTACTTCCTTACTCAGATCGCTGAAGAGCTGATCACTGAAGCCATGCACCCGCGCCGCATGATGACGCGCATCAGTCAGTTTGATGACATCGAAAGCTTCTTTGAGTGCTGCTAAGCACCAAGGACTCTTTTTTTGTTAAAAAAAATGAACGCTTCATCCATACTTCACATACCGTTTGCTGCACGGGTGCTGGCCGTGCTTGCTGAGCAAGAACCCGCCTCCGCATGGGCATCGCTCGAGATCGAACTGCCGGTATAGAAACTCTCGGATGAATGTGTCTTCCGTGAATATACCGCGCGACGCTAGCCAGCGACAGTAGCCGCGATCACGCGCAATCACGTCGTAGATGTGGCAGCCGCGATGTTTGCCAAACCCAAGTACCGAATTCATTACGATCTATATGCATGGCCAGATAGTCTGTCTATTTTTTTATTATTAGGAAGTTAGTTTCTATCGATGAGAGATGCCTAGTCTGCTCTGTAGACCTCTCCGGTGGTGCGGTCAAGCTCAAGAGAGCGCTCAAACACGACAAGTACGAGGAGGTTAGTACCCTGAGTAGCAATGTTGGTACCACTGATCTTCACGGACTGAGGCACATCGCGTTCGCTAATGCGCGAGCAGTCAGCTACGAGAATGCGCTGCGTCGTCTGCCACTTGTCAATGCCAATCAGACCGTTGCTAATCTCGCGGCATACATCTCCATTGATAGCACCAATCTTCGAGAACTCATCGAGGAAAGTCATCCAGTCATACGAATGCACATCCTGGAACACATTCTTGTTGCCAACCTGGACCTGGAAATCGCTGATACTACTACCAGGCTGGAAAGTCCAGGGAAGAGAGTCAAACGGAGAAGCAAACTGAGGCGTAGTGATAGCTGTTGCGTAGATGCCAGACTTGGTATTAGCGAACGGAATGACCGCCACCCACTTCACGTTTTTATGCGAGCTAGCAATCTGAGCAGAAAAGTTCTTGTTGCTAGTAATCATTCCAATACCAGCCTGATCCTCAAACATCTGCGAGTAGCAATCGAGGTACTTGATGGTCTTCATTGGCTTGCTTACGATAGCGGTAGGGTTAGCGATATCGTAAACCGGAAGGTTGAGACGAGCCTGAGTAAAAGGAAAGTCGTTTCACGTAGCGATGGTGGTGATCGAGTTGTGGATCGGACCCCAAGCGACGCGAAGCTTGTCGCTGCCGCCAGCCGCACCAATAACATTATTCATGGCGTCGGCCGCAGCTCCACTGTGAGATCCACCAATCATTACCGGGCAAATCGAACCAGCTACAAGTGTCGTAGAGGTCAAGTTCATCGTACGAGAAGATGCAGTAGCGTGGGGGGGGGGGGGGGGTGAGAGTGATGTCCGAGTACCCCGTCTGTACCTTCAACTCCAGCTTTAGCTGAGGATTAGCTACGAGATCGATCTCATTAAAAATCGGATGTAGATCAACAAGACGTATCTTCAATAAGTAGAACCATTCACCAAGAGTCGAGCTCTGCGCGAGTGAAGTACCCTTCTTGAAAGCTCCTGTACCACGCATCTGAGCGATAGCTTGCGACGTCGTAGTGTTAAGAGAGGGTCAACCGTGCGAGTTAGCTGTACCAGCAACCTCGGGAGGGTTGTTCAACACCCGACGAGCAAATCCAGTGTTGGTACGAGTAGGCTCCCCGCTGCAGTTTAAAGCAAGTGAGCTGTTGCCAGCAAGGGAGTTGTTGCTGTAGCCATCGCCAAAGGTACCAGCCGCGGCAGAGTGCTTGATCATCTCCCAGTCATCGGGGAAGAGATACATATCAGCGCCATGCTTCTCGACTTCAGCCGAGGTGAGCTCCGCCATGGCACGAACGTTCGACCAAACCTGCTTGTACTCCGAAGGGGTGATAATGCTTTTGCCATTGAGATAAACCTTTACCTCATCGACTACTGTGGCGACATTACACTTCAGATCAAGAGCATAGCGAGAGGGGTAGTCGCCTGCGCTTAGAGCAGTACTGGCGTTGTTCTTCATGGATACAACATACGGTAGCACGATGTACGCATCCTTAAGCAATATATAGCCCTGTGAGCCGTTAAGAGCCGAGACACAGTCAAACGATACGATACCAGACGAGTACGAACCGCTCTGGCCGTCATTGACGATGGCTACGCTCTTACCGCGGGATACATTAACAGACGTATCGGGCTTCAGGCTCGATTGGAGTAGATATTGATCGATGAGTTGAGCGCTGTCAGACATAATTATGGGTTGAATATGTCTTATCAGATATAAAGCTGGGGGAAAATAATTAAATGTCTCAGCTCGTCAAACCGATAACATCAGATCACGACCTGATCGAGCTATCTAAGCGGCTCGATATCAAGCTTGATGGAATACTGGAGCTTCCGGAGATTAAGGGGCCACTCCCGGCGAAGGGCACCTATATCCTTTTACTGCGGACTGATGGCCGGACTGGTCATTGGACTGCTTATGATGACGGTAATTATTTTGACTCAATGTCTGTAGGTCCGCCAAGCATGCTCGGCAATATTCCGTACAGTGAGAAGCAATATCAAGGAACGTACGCAGAATATTGCGGTCCTTGGTGTATTCTCTGGCTTTATTGCCGACAAAAAAATAGGATGGATCTACTGGAGCGGTTCAATGATCTTGACACCGACGCTATTGATATTTAATTTCAGAAAATTATGATCCCTATTGATATATTCACTCATGTACTCAGAGATCAAGGTATCGAGCAACATCCCTGTAGCCAAGCTCAAGCGAGCTTATAAGACAGGCGTCCTCAGTCTGACTAAAGAGCAGCTACATGGCTCTGGCGCTACACTTGCTGTACATTTGGAATCGGCTATGAAGATTCAGAAGGCTAGGCGCTCCAACCGTGGGGTGCGTCTATTGATCACCCCTCACGAGATTGAGTATCCTATGACCGCTCTTAATGGTGGCGGCCTGCATGGAGCGTCAGTATGGAACTCCGTGTGGGGAGCTATCAAAAAGGGTTTGAAGTTTGCCAAAGACACTGGCATTCTAAGCCGATTAGCGGATGCTGCAGTCGCTCCTGCCTCAGCATACACTGGCAACCCAGGTGCCGTCATGGCTGCGAGAAGTGTTCTTAAGTCTCTCACTGGTATTGGTGTCGCAGAGCCTGAAGGCGGACGATTGACGATAGCTGATGTGAAGGCGGCTAGTACGAAAAGACTAGCCTATGCCAAGCGCAAAGGCCTGCTGACGGACGCGGTTGATCTCGTTGAGAAGAAGCTTATCGAAAAGGCTGAGCGCCCCGAGCACGTTGAACTGATCAAGCATGTACGCAAGGGAGTTCGCAATCGCTTCGGAGTGGGAGTGCCTTCTCAAAAAAAGAGCTAGTCAAGGGCAGCGCCGAAGCGAAGGCTCACATGGCCGCTCTGCGTTCCAAACGCAAGACTGGAGGTAGTTTTAGATTATCGTGAGCTAGAAGCTCTCTAATGTCTATTTTTTTCTCTCTAATGTCTATTTGTTTTGCCCCGCGGAAGATTAGACTAATCCGTAGATTGGGATCACGGAACTTGATGAATCGCTCAAGCTGATCTACGATTGTGATTGTGATCGTAGCGTACGATCCATCATTGACCTTCATCCATGAGAACTCATTCGGTTGGTAATTGATAAGCTGGCCAGCCTCAGTGTTTTGGCTATTAAAGACAGTGAGAATATCGGGAGGACCTGTGAAGCTGTTATTCACGAGAGAGCAACGAACGACATATGCACTGACCGGATTCACTTGTGGAGCTAGATCACTCAGGAATAAAGCAGCTGTCGTTGAGGATGCACTAGGGTACTGACCAGCACTAAATCCGATAATCTTACCGAACTCGGCGTTGTCAATGATCAAGCGAGGAACGCGAGCTGTGGTCGGCAACCCAGTTCCGCCAGCGCTGTAAAGACCAGTTGCGGGTCTAGTGTAAGTACCAATCGCAATGGGAGTTTGGCTAACATCAACCTGAGCTGCATAGTAGGTGCTGTTGTCAATCAGTTGGATGAAGAATACGTTATCGCCATTGCTATCGATTAGGTAGGCTCCGGCATTAACGAGAGCGGTCTGAATCATTCGATTGATATCTGTGTAGCTGTAGATGCCGTCTTTAAGTGTGATGCTGATTGTAGAAACCGTAGCCGCCGTTGGAACCTCGACTTTGAAGATTGTATTGCCATATGCAGCGCTATCGATGTTGTATTGGCTATTATACATGTTAATCTATTGAACAGCTACCTCTACATTTCTGAAGTTGGCCGAAGCTGGAAACGAGTATCTGTATTGATTGTTAAAACCATTTTGAATGACATCCTTGGAACTGATTGCGACTAATGAACTCATGATTACTCGATGTCAGAAGTATATTCGTATCGAGATTGTTTGACTAGCTTATCGAAATTAAATCTTAACTCACCCTTTACCGAATCAATGAACAAACACTGACCTTTACGTGAGGTGGCCTGTTCGTAGGCTCTAATTAGTCCATCTTCGGTGGTTCCGGGGATATTTACGTCCTTGAAGATCATCTTCAGATCGCGCTTCGAATTGGCCTTTAGGATAGCTACATACTCGCTATTGAGTCTAACCATCTTAGGGCATGCAAAATAGCTGTGAATCAAGCAGATCGTGCTAAGTTTTAGGTGCCGTCCGCGGGTGAAATAGTGGGAGAATACTTTCTCTATGATAATGCGGTCATTTGAAAAGTCATCGATGATCACCAGCTCAACACCATTCCCCTTGGTCTTGCGGATAGTATCGACTCCGGGAGGATTTTCTGGATCGTGGACGGTGATGAATCCGTTGAGTTTATCCTGGAGATATCGATACAGTTCCTGATCGGGATTACGTGCGATGATATGTAGATGTGAGAAGCAGTTAGGACTGTTCTTGAGGATGTACATGCAAAGGTTGTTTTTACCACTGAATGATGGTTCAAAGTACAGCCATTCTAAACAATTTCTTAATACCAAGCTGCTTGATATCGCCAGTCGTTGCTGTACGATACTGCGCTGGGAGTGCTGCTCCATAATCGGGAATTGAGCTCATCGTATTTCTCTTCGATATATTATACAACGGGAAATAAATATGGGTTTCACTTATCCTCCTGTTATCCAGGATTCTCAGCTCTATAACCCACGATTCTATGCAGCATTGGGATCTGATGGCTTGCTCACATATGCGTACGCGCAGACGTTGTACCTCAGTCGAAACGACTATCGATTGACCTATTTATCTGGTGTAGTTCCTGGTACGGCAACGGCTGGCACGGCCCTTATACCAGGAACTGGAAGTGATATTAGCGGGATTGGTGCGCTGAGCTGTAGTAGTCGCACTGTGAATGGTTCATCCGTATCGTCAGCGCCATCCTATACTCTAAGTATCACGCCAGGTACAGCTGCTCCCTCTAAAGCGCTTGTCCTTGACAGCTCAAGCAACATCACTGGAATCAGCTCTCTATCAGCTACAAACCTAACGGGAACATTAACCGCATTATCATCATCCGCCAGTGGAACCAATGGCATGATCGGCAAAATTCTCCAGCCCAACCTTTCTAATAATTACTGCTTTCTCAATATCGGAAAAGGCACAGCAGCTGATATGTCTGGTAGCATTGGGTTCTATTACAATTCGTCGAATCTAAACAACAATTATATCGGTTTTGGTGTCAATAACATTACAACGCTCGTGGTGTCTAATAATGGCTACGTTGGAATAAAGCAAACAATACCTAGCTGTGAGCTTGATATCTACGGCAACCAGAACATCCAAGGTGATCTAACATTCACTGGTGCTTCTCGCTCACTCAGTGGACTTACTACTCTTTCCGTTTTGGGTACAGCAGCATCGACTAGTTCAAGTACTGGTGCTATTCAATGTCAAGGAGGTGCTTACTTTGGAGCAAGCAGCAAGATTGCTTCAAATCTAGCTACGAATGGTCTCACATTTAATCTAGGAAGCTCGGGAAGTCAATCGACAACGAATTCCAACATTCAATTTTGGGGATCGACCCTTAATACCCAGCAAGTGAATCTATACCGAGCCTCGGATAGTGCTGGATTAGTGATTGCAAGTACCTGCTTATCAATAAGCTCAAATGTTGGATACCCGCTATTGAATCTGGTATGCAGCGATAACGCGACAACCATATCACAGAATGGAGCATCTGCTACTAGTCAATCGCTATTCCAAATAGACTGGAAACAATCATCGGTTTCTACTTGGAGTTCTCAAACAATCAAGCATATGCTCGATTTTGGTAATTCTCGTCCATATAAAACGGGGTATCCAATGACACATACCTTAGCAACTACCACCGACGCATTTTGTATTAATACTTTAGGATCAGGTACTAGTCCATCAAGCGGATGCTTGTACCTCGTTAGCGGAAGTGAAACAACGGCGCCTAATAACATCGACAAGCTCTTATTCGCGACGGACACTCCTTACACGAACGCGAGCTATGGAACGGCCGGAATTACTCTGAATGGCAATATGTTCATCAAATCGAATAACTCGTTTAATGACGGTACTTCAGGTTGGAATATGCCTCTATGGATGAGCAATGGCAACGCCTCTGAGTTATTGTTTGCGTTTCAGATGAATAATAGACCAGCTTCAACGAGTACAACTTCGATAGTGATGGGTACCGTTAGTGCTAATGATTTCCGGCTCATGACTAATAACTCTACTAGAATGACGATAATCTCGGCTGGGCGAGTAGGCATTGGTATAACGGCTCCGTTGTATGGTCATCATTGTACCACCACGGCCACTGTCACGATCGATGGCGGCGGATCAGGAGTAGCCTACTTTCGGACGTCAGGAGGTCTGGTTAGTACGGTAGGTCCTATTTCAAGCGTTGCGGTAGGCATTTGCTGCAGCGGGGCGCTCGTAGCCTCCACTGGTGTATATTGCTGGTCGGATGCGCGCCTCAAATAAGACTTCACCCAATTAAAGGATGATGTTTGCGACAAAATGTTATCTGTTGAGCCGTTGTTATTCCGATATAAGGCCGACGACGACTCTGTACCGCTTCAGCTAGGATATAAAGCACATGATCTACTCAGAGCAGGTCTCCCGCACTGTTTCGCAAGAGCGACGGCTTGGAGGTTGAGGACCCCCAGACCGACATAGAGGGCATATCCTACTCAGTTGAGTACAGCAAAATGGCATGCTTGCTCCACAAGCTTGTGCTCCGACAGCAGAAGCAGATCGATGAGCTGATCAAAAAAATATAAACACTCTTATAGCTTGAACGTCTTCGGCTTGCGCTCTCGCGGTTCATGTGCCCATACGGTGCCTCTAGGCTTCGTGCCGTGGATCCACTCCGGCGACGGATGCTGCTTCGATTCCTGAATGACAGGGTCCTTCACCGTCAGATCTGCGAGGATTTGGTTTAGCTCGGCAACATTGGCATTTGCTTGACTCGCGTAGCTATGACCAGGCTTGAATAATTTGGGATTTCAGACGCGGATCCTTCATCGGGGTAAGGAGTGTATGCTCGACGTGAGTCTTCTTAACTATCTCATAGAAGACACGCTGATCTTCGATGGATAGAGCGCGATACGCCTGCTGGCTGATGTTATCGTTGTACAGCAAGTCCTTGAACATCTCAGTGAGTTCATCGCTCATCGCTCGGATAGGACCGACGCCAGTTCGGTTGGGGAACACTAGCTTGAGTCGATTGTTGTTAAGGTCTGCTTTGCGAATGAACTTTGAACCCAGACGCTTGTACTTCAGATCAGACGCCTTGCCGGATCCCTCAATGTCGGCCAAGTTATACGCACGAGACTTCCCACCTCCTCTTAAGCCACGACCGATTAGTCCCTTGCCAGCTGGCGGCTCGAACACGTAATCCTTCTTAGACGGCGAGATACTCTTGGATGTTTTTTTTCCTCTCGGGGCAGGAGTTTTGAATGCCTTTTCCTCAAACTTGAGTAGATTCTCATCCTGACTTGCCTGCTTCGGATCTACAACGTTTATAGCGTCAAAAATATGCTTGATTCTAAGATACTTTAGTTTCTGCTCCTTCGCATCTGTTTCCTTACCAGCATCCAGGTTGAGAGCTCGTACTCGTGTTGATATCTCACCAAGAACATAGTTGAGGGTAGCGCCCCAATCCATTTGTCTGCTAATTCTTTGAAGTCTTTTATCATCAATGATTTCTTCATCACTATTAACTTCATGGAACCTCACGTTCTTTCCGAGATATATCGTCTTCGCGTGCTTGACTTCTCCTTGGTGTTTAATATATGGACGGATCTTGGTTTGATCAAGACCATAGACGTTCTCAAACAAATAACCAACCTTTTCTTTCTGAATCATCTCAATACGATCAGCTCCCCTCTTCGATACTCTTGTATCCAAAGACACCGCTGAGTCTTCGAGAGATCGCTTCTTCGATTCATCTTCAACATCCGATGGATCAAAAGCGCGCTGTTCCAACCATTTATTGAATGCAATAGTCTCCTCTTGAGCTCCCTTCTTCGATACCCTTGTATCCAAAGACACAGCTGAGTCTTCGAGAGATCGCTTCTTAGATTCATCTTCAACTTCGGATGGAGTATATTCGCGCTCCGCCAGCCATTTTTTGAATGCAATAGTCTCATCAGGAGTCATATCCTCCATTCGATAGTCATCCATCTTATTAGACATACTATCATCATCGGCTGCCAACTGATTTGCATACTTAAACATAGGATCGCGTTCATTAGTTGCTCGCGATTGATTAAATAGCATTCGTAATGTGTGCTTGTCCTTAGCATCATTCATCACTTTATTTAGAACATACGTAAAAGGTTTGATCTTGTGGAGCCTGATGATTTTATCCAGAATTGCATCATGCGTTCTATTCCAATCGATGTGATTCATGATGGAGTTGTTGGCATTGACGCGTCTCCCCGACTTTAAGATTCTACCAGTTGTTTGATCGATGGTGTAGTCATGGTTTTGCTCTGTCACGCCATCTTTGATAATAACCGGCTTGAATGTGTAATTGCTTAGATCTGGGCTGCGTTTGAATATCCTGAGAATATCATCACGGGCGGGATTCGATCTATCTACTGGTCCAGCCTTCTCTGCTTTAGTAGATGACACGGTCTCAGTTGGTACCTCCTCAAGCATTGGTACGTCGCTCACTTCATTGACTGGTTCGCTTGGTGAAAAAACATCAGCATTCGTCGCGTTTAAGGCGGGTGCATTTTGCTGGCTCGCATCTCCCATTGATTCATAGAGATCTGCGATTGATGTAAATCCATTTGGGTTCGCTCCGGATGTTGCTGATTTGCCTTTCATCGCTGCCATGATACGAGCGAGAGTATCTCCCGTTTCAGTAGCACCATCGAGCTTGTTCTTCTCGCTGTCAGTAGCCCAGATTGCATTGGCATATGCCTCTCGCTTCATCGCTTCTAGGCGCTGATCGCGCGCGATGCGTGCTAATAAAGCATGATGTTTCGATTCGCGATCGTCCCTGCTGTCGAAGTTGGGATACATAGTTATAATTTACACCTGATAAAAATACACTCTATTAAAATCAAAATTATTACGAACAGAACTTCAAGCCGTTTATTGCATGCGGATGACGCTAATGGAAGCTGGTGATTAGATTTGCGACATTGATCCATGATTATATCTATACCCGATAAAAAATGATATTGCTTTAATATCTGGATCGATTCATACGTTGGACCCGCTTCCCATTCAACCCATCCAGTGTATGTGGATGTACTAAAGCATTGCGTTTCTTCAGTAGTCGATCGTACTCATTTAGGGCTTCGTCGGCGGTCATATCAAATAGATCCTCTACCTGATCTTTGAAGCATGGAGTCTCGATCGTTGAGCGAAACGCTCGGTTGGATCCACCAATCCGGATGAGCTCTGATTTGATGTAGTCAAGCCTTTGTATGTCTGTGAGTTTGCCATTAAGATCATTGGTAATCTCTAGGTAGCGCCTGACTCGCTGATGCATCTTCGCCAGTTCCTTGCGGTACATGCGAATCTTTGCATCCTTGTCATGCTGGCCACAGAAACCAGATTTAAGTGCGCTTAGAGAGCATGGTTTGATGTCCTTGGCCAAGGCCTTGCATTGACTCATCGCGATATATATTGGGTATCAACATTTTTGGAATCGGCAAAAAATACCATACTGGCGTATCAATTACTCTTGCATATCCGAGAAGCCTCGTCGCTGCCAGTTATACAACTGACCAGTGAATGTACCATGAAGTAGCTTATGATGAAGAGCTTGACGCTCTGCCTGGGTCATGCGCTGGTATGCAGGATCCTCTTGGAACTTCTTATCCCATGCATGGCGCATCGAATTGACTGTCTGAGGTCTGTTGAAGATCTTATCACTGTTGCGTGAGAATGCTTTGCTGAAGGCTTCGCGGGTTGTTCAGATCAGTTTTACTTGCTTGACCGGACTTAGCTGGTAGATGAACAGATGCTCAGCCTTGTGCCCAAGCAGTCGCCCGAGTAGATCAATCCAGTACTTGAGATACCGCTTGAGATGGATGTTCTCGACTTCGATCGTTAGCTTGCCGAACGTCTTAATGTTCTTGAAATCGTTCATGATCAACCGGATACGACCACCACGTAGCACTTGAATCCAATTGATCTTCGGATCAAGTCGATTGACAGCGGCGGAGGTGATCTTAAGCGTGCTCCAGTCCGAGCGTAGAGCGGGTTGGTAGCAATAGCAAGCAAGCATCATCAGTCGCTGAAGTTCGCGAGCGAAAGAGCGAATGTTCTTGCGATCACTCTCAATGTCCCACTTTCGTGTAGTCGGCATCGCTGATCTTAGCGGCTTTGTGGCTCATATCATACTCAGCGAACAGCTCATGAATCTTCGTTTCCAGCTGACGAGTCAAGCCTTCAATTGATACGTAGTTGATCTGCTGTTTGTCCGTTGCTACGTTATCTAGCGACTGCTTCTTCGACTTCTCTCGCGCGCGGATAGCAGCGGCCTGGAACTTCTGACGAGCCTCATCGCCGACAATCTTACCAGCTTTCGTATTTATGAGTGCTAGAGTGTGAAACAGGTACGTCTTACGCGCTTCGTCGCTACTGCTTGAACAAGAAGCTTACGCGATTCTTCAACGTTGTCGCAGCAATTGTTTTGCCGGTGGAGAAGAACTTTACGAAATTGTCTTGAGTGAGCATGCTTGATCAGACGGGATTGTATAATACTAGGACGAAAGCTCAATTTAAAAAAAAGGTTGAGAGCACTCAGTATCGACGGTCGAGGTTGAACCTCTTCATCTGCTCAACTGTCAAACGGGCGACCACTCTCGCTCTCGGAGCAGATACGGGATCTAGGTAATGAAACTCTAATCGCTTGCTACTATCCGGTTTTGATACAATAGGTTCCTTGTCAGGCGTATAGGTGCGATTGTCGATGACATCATCAGCAGCTGGGTCATAGTTGAGATATACTACATACATCTATCCGATACTATGGCAAAAAAAAATTATGCAGCTGTTTTTATTAATTAGCACAGCTTGTACAGATCTGGCCTAACCCACTCATTGGAATCGAGTTCTGTTTGCATTTGATGCACAGCTTGGCAGCGGACTTTAGCTGCATCTTACCATCTCCAGCTCTCTGAATTGTAAGATCATGTAAAGGAGCATCAGGCTTTGCTAGGGCGGATTGAATCGTAGGTGCATGCTCGCTATCTCTGATGACACGCCAGACTCGGCGCTTGCTATCCCTGTCGTCTTTGAGATATCTGATACCCATGGACTGTGTCCCAAAGAGTTGCATCCGAAGAGGCACTTCACCATGTTTGTTGCACCAGTTGTTGTACGCATTGTAAGCATCCATCTTAGCAAAGACATCAGTGTCTGGCATCTCGTGATATACATATCTCCAAAAGCTTGATACATTATCCTCAGTAGCTCGGCGGAAATCGTCTTGAGCCTCCGTTTGAATGATTTCATCCATAGGACCACGCGAAACCTTAACCTCGCGCATTAGGTAAGTGTAAAACGCGTCGATTACTTCAGGTCGCTTGATTGAGTTATCGTACAGATTTCCGAAATTGCTCTTGTCCTGACAACGCACATCATTCAGCTTGAACAGCTGGAATCGACGAGCGCCTTTGCCAGAGGGGATTGTGGCAAGATTGTTAGTGGTGATGACAGCCTCAAGGACGTTTCGGAATGTGATCTTGTTGGCATACAGAGGGCGTGCGCTAAGGTACTTATCAGTAAGGAAGGACTTGAAAGCTTCGTGATGCTGACCGAACGATGATTTCATCTCACGGACCTCATTAACGATACATAGCTTCTTTCCGATAAGATGCGAGCGCCGCTCATTGACCAGAGATTCAATGGACCCAGCCGAAACATTAACCGAGTGGATCCCAAATATAGCGAGCAGTAGATCGGTGAAGCATGTCTTACCGCATCCCTCAAGAGCTGAGTAAAGAATGATCAGCATCTCTGTCTTTAAATCGGGAAACTGAACCATCTTAGCTAGAGCAGTCATGATCTGGACGTACAAGCATGAGTCGTTATCGCAAATGATCTCATACAAGAAGGATAGAATATCGGCACAGAGTGAGTAGTCGGCGTTATCAACGACCTGGGCCCTGAATGGAATGCACAAATTGAAGACACTCGAGTCATCGTTGTTCATAAGGACCTCGAAGCTAACAATGAACGATTCATAAGCATGGAAGTATGGCTGTTGCTGAACCATAAGCGCAGACGCGTGAATTGGCTTTTCGCGAGAAAGGATATGGAAGAGCATAGTCTTGAATGGATCAATGTTCTCCTTCACCATCTCAGCGTTAGACTCTTCTTTCGTGAGATCAACACGGCGATAAGGCTCTCCATTGACCATGCATACGAAATATAGATCTACAATGAGAGCAAGTAGCTTCGCTGCAACGATATCATCGGGGAACACAAAGCAATGGACATACTTAACAAGCTTGCCCCACATACGAAAATCTTCGATGATAGGTCTGTTCATAGGCTTAACGTATCGCTGACACCATTCGAAAGAGAATTCGACAGAGTCGTCGAAGAGCGCATTCTTGAGCTGGTCTGTAGACATAGATACCTCTTTAGCGATAAGTGCAAGCAACTTGTCGTTTTTGAGCTCATCGTCATTGGAAATGCTTGCTTCCTTCTTGGGTTTCTCTTCCTTGATCGGTTCAGGCTCGTATATTGCCTTCCAAGCCCTGTATCCATCAGCATTGGACCCTCCCGCGACGGCTTTCAGCTTAGAAATACTTACCTTAATTGGATACTTGGAGATCGGTCCATCGGTATCGAACTGAGTCATACTGATGAGCTCGTTGAAGTGATCTCCGAAATTGTCGGCGAGGATAGCTGCGTATGTCTGGCGATATAGCGCCAAGTCTCCTGGCATCTGATAGGTCATATGAGTAAAATTCCACATGTTGTCCCGATCCTTGAACCAATTGGGACTGATCAACTTGCAGAGATCGTACCAATACGCATCGTAAGCCTTAGCCTTGAGTACCAGCTCAATAGGTGATAGTTCAGCATATTTAATCATGGTTTTTTCAGCATGATCAAAAGCGGCTTCAGATTCGAATACTAACTTAAGCGATTTTCGGCCTGAAGCACTTCATTAGCAGCCTGAGCTTTGGTAAAAGCAGCTTCCGAAGACGCGAAGAACGGATATTGAACACATGTTTTCCCCGCATCGACGAGAGCTGACATCTCACCAGCTTTATAATAGCCGACAGGGATACCGTCTTGCTCAACGAGACGGTAAGCCGTCTCGTACATGAACATATCATCAAAGATAGTATGGCTGGTTTCGGCATCTTTGAAGTCAAAGATCTCAATGAATACCCGCGAGCCCTTGGATGAATTATTTTCGGTCGGCTGAGACTTTGCAGTCTCTACTATACCGGCCGATTCAGTGGCAGCGATGGGGGTCGTGTTGGGCGGCATGGGTGGAACTATATTCTCCGACACAATTTCCTCGTCAGCCACAATTAATTCAGGCTCCTCATTTTTTTTGCTTGACGATCGGCTCAGCAGGCTTCTGGCTCAGGTACGTCTTGCACCATTCCGCCTTGCGAGTACATTTGGTTCCGCTCTTAGTAGTTCCGTTGCACATGGGTATGGGTATGGGTTGTTCGATGATTCGATGGGGGGTGATTATAACTTAGTAGTTCGAACCTCTAAATAGAACGAAAAAGTTATAAAAAAAGTTCCCGACTTAGTCGATACGGACTTTTCCGCCAGACCTACGACTGGGGTTACTTCTTCTGTCGCTCTCTTATGGCATCACAGTTTTGATCGTCATAGGCTTTATGGCGAGCGAGGATCCTCTCTCGGTTTTGTTGATAGTATTGTTTCTTAGCAGATGCGATAGCCTGCTTGTTAGCTTGGTACTTTTCCGCCGAGTATGCCATGGTTGATAATATATTAATAGACCGGGTCTTCAAATTAGACTGAAAAGTTGGCAAAAAAATATTTGATAGGTTAAGACTGCCTCGACCTTTGAAGTAGACTGTTTTTTAAGGCGGGGTTGCGGTGAGCTAGCTCAAGTATCGAGTGAATCATGGGGTCGTCCATAAAGTACTTGGTCATAAGCGGCCCCCACTGAACAGCATCAGGCTTCGCGAGTCCATAGCTGCCAAGATAGTCCAATATTGATTTTACGTCAGCGTATCCTTCGCGACGGTAATGTTTGTACCAGAAATCAACCGAGTGATCAGCAGATTCATACGGGATTGGTTCCCTACCAAAGATCAGGCGATATGTGTCCATGATGTGCTTGGCGATTTTTTTTCCAGGTCTTAGAGATGATACGAATTCAATGAAATCATAGGTATCTCCTCCGGTGGAGACGACGATATAGCCGACAGGTTCGTTATCGATTACGCACTTGTACGATCGACTTACCCGCAAACGCTTAATCCACTGGATATTTTTTGGCTCCTTAAGATCCATTTTCAAGACGCAACCCCGGATCATGCTTGAAACTATCTCATCATTACGAATCAAGTTGGCTGAGAGTTTATCTTCTCTGATTTGTGCCCTCGACAATGCAGCATGTGGGTGTGCCTCACGCTCTCCTGGTTGCTGGTCTTTGTGTTGCCAGCACCATTCCGCCTTGCTCGTGCATAGCTTGCCGTTGGTCTTGTTGGTTCCTCCACACATAGCGTTGCTCACTGTATACAACTTAGTATCGCTTGTCTCTAATTAACATCGCTGTCTGTATTTGGGAATCAATGACCTGAGTGATGTCATCACTATGTGGCTACCGAGAGAGTCTCTCGCCGTTCGTTCCGGTAAATGCAACGTTTGCGATGACACCAATGACGCCGCTATGACACGGGTAATGTCATCACGATATCGGTACTTAGAAGGGTTCTACTACTACTCAGGGTGAGTAAGATCAGTCTATGACATCACTCTCTCTTTATAATATATATATAAATAGAGAGAGGGAGAGGGAGGGGGGGTCATCTAAAGAAAAGAAAGAAGGGTTTTGGAGAGCTGAAATGGCGTCATCGTGTCATCATGATTTTGTGCAGCATGAGGAGGGAGTAGAGTCCGCGCGAGTAGTAATATCGTGTTGTCATGACCCATGACACAGTGGCGTCATCGCCGTCATCCCATGTCATCGAATGCCCTCTCTTTTTTTATCCCGTGATTAGAGGTCCTCTTGCAACTGATAAGATCGCGCGACCACTGGAATCGTACCTACTCGGATCAATGTTCTAAAATTCACAGCCTAGGTACGATTCGAGATCCTGAAATTTCCAGGATCCTCAGAAATTCACAAAAAAAAGCAGATGCTTACTTGAACAGCTTCTCCATCAACTCGTCCGCGGCCTTGATGGCTTCCGGCATGTAGCTACGAGTCTTGGGGTCTTTCGCGATCCACATCTTATGCATCTTTGATATCTGATGAGCTGATAAGAAGTGTCGATCTGGTTTGATGATGAATGAACCACCACAAGGACACGGCGCCCTCGTAGCAGCTCTTTGGTTCTTTACCGCCCGTCTCATAGCCGCTTCCCGCGCAGCTGCTTCTTGCTCAGCAGCTAACTTCCTTGCCATCGATTTATTACGGTTAATCATACAGCGATGGTTGAATCTCGATGTGTGTGCCTTCAGAGATTTCAGTTTGATGATACTACCGCAATCGCATCCGACTTTGAGTAACCCGTAGAGGCTGAACGACACAGTCTTATTGACCGATTTGAGCTTGTTCATCCATAGCGTCTCGTACATCTCTAAATGACGACGATCGACTACCACGTACATCTCAATCAGAATCATTTTCAATGATGTCCAGCCATGCTGCTTAAACGAGCAGACGACGCTCGATGGCTACGTTACATATGATGCAGTGGGTGAGGTGCGTCCTGTTGTTCGAGAGACACGAGATTACATGGAAATCGAGCAGAACATTGGCGAAGCAGAATGTAGTGAATGGCCAATTTCCAAGTGCCAGTGCGCGGGGTATTGCGGCAGAGCGTGCTCGAATCGACGTAGGCGGATCGAGTGCTGCGATTCTACGTGCAAGTCCAAGGTGGATTGCGGCAACCGACCTTGGGCATCGTACGCGGTAGTATGCGCGAGATTAAGAGTCAGTGTTACATCGGAAAAAGGGGTACGGAGTCTTCGCACAAAAGCGCATTAAAAAGGGAGCTGTCGTGAGGGAATATGTGGGTGAAATCATTGGTGTTAAGGAGAAGAAGAAGCGGGAATACAAAAGACAGAGCGAATATATCATGGCGTACGAAACCAACAAATTCATCGACGCAAGACGATATGCTAATGAATTTCGGGGTTTTAACCACAGCTGCGCACCAAACTATCAAGCTGAGGAGTGGACAGTTTCCGGTGATTGCAGAATTGGGATAGTTGCTACCTAGGACGTCAAGCGTGGTGACGAAATATCGTTTGCATACGGCAGCGAATATGCTCTCGGGAAGTGTTTGTGCGGTAAGTGCATAGCGGTATAAACATAAAGTTGACTGCTCGATTTATTTGATGCCGTTGTCAATGAGCGTTTTAAGATACACATCCCAAAAGATTAATACGAAACGTCGTGCATTTTCGCTTCGTCATGGTTTTTGTCTCTTAGTCATAGTTCTATTCATGTGGCCTCCACAGCCCGTCTGGACCGATGTCCATGAACCATTTAACCGTAAAAATACTGGGCCTCAGGTTGGACAACTTTTTTGGCTTGGACATCGACGAGAACGGGAAACAGCGAAGCCGATTTGCTGCTTTGCGGGATACTGCCACGTATATGTGCTCAAATTGCCAACTGGGCGCATTGACCGACCCTTCAGCAGCAACACGACGCGTCGAAATGCCCCCCCCTTGTGCTTTCCACACGGTTAATACCATGGCCAAGTCCACTGCATGCTGATAATACTTGATTTCTGGCGAAGACCCTGCCACATCGGATAGACTAATTTATTAGTTGTCCTGATTTTACAGCATATGGCCAATAGGTATAATCACGGCATCAACATCCCGCTTCTCAAAACTATCAACGGCGAGAGCACAGTTGAGGTTCAAGCCGGGTGGCCAATTCGCCTTGGATAGAGGGTTGCCGTCTCGATCGGCCAGCCGGACGTTAATAAATTGTGGTGGAGACGGCAAGTCTACAACGAGCCGACGTTGTTTGATAGCCTCCGTCGCTAATTCCATCGCCTCGGACGTCAGCCTTTCATCGTCCCAACCGATAGAACGGAGCCAACACCGCGTTCCGTTGGCAATTCCGAGGCCAACATTTCCATTGGCGTTATCTAAAATCTGACCCGGCGCATCATAAAAGGTAGCCGAAAAGCTCGGGGTGTTTGTCTTCATTATATATCAACTCCGCAATAGAATCTGGAACTTGGGTGGTCAGCGGCTTTCTCCAGCGAAACAGCAACTCGTTGTGCATAGAGGCTAGCGTTTTCGCCATGCAAGTGTTTAGAACAGCACGATCCATATTGCTTGTCACGAGTATCGTTGAGTCGTCTAACCATCCGCCTCAATATCCTCTTTCGTCAGCTGTTTAGTAATTGCCTCCACAATACCGCGGTCTATTGGGTGAAAATCCGCCTCTTCCTTAGTCCAGCGATTTTGCGTTGGGTAGTGAGCCGGCAGCAATCGGAACTGTTCCAGCATTGCTTGTTGGAATTCGCACTCGCTTGCGCGTTGTTGCTGCTGCTGTTTAAACACCTTAAATAAACCAAATAGATATTTGGCTTTCTGCAACGTGAGATCACTCGCTCGCATATACATTATTTCTCAGAGATGTTCCTTTCCCAACTGGGAGTTGCCAAAAATCACCTGTCTGATATAAAAAAACGTTAGGGTGAACCCACGGAGAAGGTGTATACAGGTAGTCCACGTACTAAAACGTTCGATATACACCCAAAAGGGTTGTTATGGTTGAAGAGTTCCCGGAGCCGTTCATCCAGTAGCACCAAGTACCCCGCTTTCAGCATTCAAATTTCGTCTACAACCACAAGAACCACGGTTGGATCGAAGAGTTTTAGAAACGCTGTTGCGCTGGCTGACATCGTATTTCTCCTTGCCTTGCTGCATTTAAGCGCTGAGTGGAGTATTCTTCATTTATCCAATTGGCACGCTCCCGCTCCCGTGGGGCAAGTCGTTACTACTTGAAATCGCCGATGGTTTAGCTCGTCGCATATTCTACGCACCACAAATGATTTCCCAGTTCCACCGCCACCGTGTAGCAAAGCTAAAGACTGAGTTAACGGCGTACCCGCCTCAAACCGTGGCAATATTTCGGTCACAGCAGCAAATTCCTCAATCGACAACTCACAAGGGGCAATCAAGTGTGTAGACTGTCTAGTCACAAGGTTCGAGCCGCTTAAATCAGATCCGCTATTAGTCATCGTATCCTTCTTGTCAGCGTCGTAGACTTATATAGACACGGCAACACGCTAAAGGGGCCCGCCGTTGTGTACATGCACGCCATCGGAGACGAAAGGGACAAGCGATCCCGTAGCTTCCAAACGAGCTCCACAACTTCCGACAGCGTGCTTTGACATTAGAGAGCCAATCATATTTTTAAGCGAAGCTATACCCGAGCGGCGCGCCGGGGGACCGCTTGCTGCGCGACAAAGCAGCTCGTAAATGTCGACTTTGTTTGGTAGACGCCCTTCGAATTCGGAATCGCTGTTCTCCGACGAAAGGTGAGTTTTACTTCGACCGGGAGGGCCGACTGTTTTCCAATAGTCAACGCCTCGGTTTCTCCAGTCAGTGGAGATTTGCTCGTTCCGACTATTGCGATATCCTTTTTTCATGATACTCCGAATGTAGCGACACCGCTGTCGATCTATCATAGAGGCATCTGTTTTATCCCATTCTTTGCAAACCGCAAGCAGCCCTCGCGTCAAATGGACACAACGGTCCATTCGAAGTCCACACTGTCCACAGATGAAGATTCGTCGCAGTCGGATGACGACAACGAAGAAGAGGAAGAAGCT
>JAHQIV010000113.1:0-26757 GCA_030463285.1 Phytophthora europaea | reverse complement strand
CCCCCCCAGCCTTATCATCTACATCATCACCGCCAACATTTTCAGCGCCTACGTTGCCGTCCTCATCAGCGTCTTCGTCTGGAGCATGGGGCCAAATCTATGTTGCTGGTGGGGATAAAGGCTTGTTAGAGCTTGCGCTCACTCGGATCGTGTGCGTGCGCTGCTCACACGAGCCAGACATGCCTCCTCCGCCTGTCGAGCTAGCTCGGTCATCTGTGCCTTGATTTGGGCCGTCTTATGAGTACGCACCATCGCAGCAGCGCGGCGCAGCAGATACCACTTAACAATATCCCACCTACACAACTATGGTTGTGAGGCAAATCCAAAATGTCGAACAAAATGAAATATTTCCCACCTGGTCAATAGAGAGACTTCGAAGTGCACTATTCCTCGTCCTTTCACGGTTGTTGTTCAAGAAAGGTGCGACAAGGAGCTCCAACCAAGAAAAGCTCGCCATAAAATCCCAGGAACTCGACTTTTTTAAGAATGACCGGGACCCCTCACATCCGATAAAGCAGCTCCTGCAAGTCGTTCTCCCCGCCCAGCGGCTCCTGCAAGTCGTGCTCCCCGCCCAGCAGCACCAGTTGCACCTGGTGTTGTTCTATCACAGCCATTGGAAGAAGCCATGATTAGCGAGACCGAACTGGTGCGCTTGTACATCATGAAGAACAGTCTATGGACTACGAGAAGAAGTTACGATTCCTGTGTTTGATCGACTACGTGGAACGCCCTAGCGTTGAGTTCTCGTTTGCGAGCTACACGAATGCTAATAGCGAGCTGGAGTTTCGTTTTAATGTTGCTAGTTGTACTTGCTCTTTCGTGTCCCTGAGGTGGTTGTAACAGCAAGTGGAGACTCATGCAGAGGCATCGACGCATTATGCGTCATGCGGGCACGCCTCGCGTACCCGAAGCGGTACTACGACATGATGAATACATTTGGGCGCGGACGAGTATGGCTGTACAGGGTATTTTTGCACATGATCGACCACGTTCACGACGAGTTCAAGGACAAGATCTTCATGGATAAGGTTGTGGTTGCTGCTCGCATGGATGCATACTGCGACGCGATTAAGGCAAAGGAGGCACCGACAGAAGGCGTGTTCGGGTTCCCTGATGGGATCAAGTTGGCAGTCTGCAGCCCTACACCCCGGCGAGGTAGAACACGTGGTGAAAACCTCCAGAAGCATCTTTACAGCGGACACAAGCGTTGTCACTGCATAAACTACCAAGCAGTGACAGCGCCGGACGGCATGTATATTCATTTCTGGGGCCCAATGGAAGGACGAAGCCATTATAGCGCAATGCTGCGTGAAAGCGGGCTTCTCGAGTATTTCGACAGTCACCGTGACATTTTCGAGGGGTACGTTTGTACGGCGACCCTGCCTATGGCGTGCGAGAGTACCTCGCCAGTGGCTACAAACGTAACAGCTTGGATGAATCTGAAAATGATTTCAACCGCGAGATGAGTCGGCTTCGGGAGTCTGCTGAATGGAACTTCAAGTGCATGAAGACTCTGTGGCCTTTTATCGACTTCAAGAAACAACGAAATGTTCGCATTTCGCCCATGGGCAAGTTTGCTAAAGTTGCCATGTTCCTAACCAATTGTTATAACTGCTACTACGGTGGCAACCAAATCAGCCAGTACTTCCAGTTGCGACCCCCAAGCCTACGTGACTACCCCCCTCCTCCGCTAGCACCTGAAGGAGTTGCCGACTCCATTCGGTCCGGGTACCGTCAGCATCGCCAACCGTAGGAGCTTCTCGAAGTGTTCATTTTCCAGTTGAGCAAGTCTGGTTTTGAACTTTCGTTCTTCTTTGCAATCCTGTATCTCCATATCTTTCTCTCTACGATGCATCTCTTGCTCCTGCTGCCACTGCTGTGAGCGCAGTTCACGGTCCTTTTCACTGTCATTACGCAGAAGCTCGTAAATGGTGGGCTTACGCGGAGAGTTAGCGTTGGTTCCAGGCTCCGAGCTACGCTCCTTACACTTTTGAAGGCGCGAGACCGCCTCATCCCGCATTAGTTTGCCTGTGTTTTCGTCCGCTTCAATCTTCTCTCTCGTTGCAAGTGTTCTCTTTGCTTCTGCACGAAGGTGTTCTTCAACAACCAGAATGAGCTCGTCAAGCAACTGCTGCTTCTCCGTGTATTTCTCGGAAATACCGGATGCAGCGGCGGATACCTTTTCGCTGGTTCAATGATTCTCGAGGAGCACATTGAAGCGAGCCTGGGCTGACTTCCCCGTGATCTCTTGCTTGCTGAAGCCGTCGACGCTTTTCACTCTCTCAGCTGTAGATGCCCAGGCGTCCACGAGTCTGCCCCGAGCACAGGTGAATGGGTGATCGGCGTTTACTTGCCGCAGTAGGACGAGATCGGCATGCTTGTTAAACTTCTTGCGCTTAGTTTTCTTCCTTGAGAGCATATCGCCCGGCCCGATGCGGTGCTCCGCTCGGTCGAGTGCAGAGGATCGTGGTAGTTATCAGGCTGGATCAGCATCGGGGGGGGGGGGGGTCGATAAAAGGCAAATGCTACCGCCTCGATAAAAAGCGGTCCACCCTGCCCAAAGCGCTAACTATTCATTTTGGAGTTGGAAAGACGCAACCTTTGTTATCCTATACATGCGTGCTGCTTATGGACAGAAGTAGGATTTGTACCGAAGAATTGACTGCTGGTCGTGGTCCGCGTCCGGTTCAAGACCAGGAACGGACTACGAAAACTGGCAGCTACGAAACCTTTCTAATACCTGAACGGACATCTGGATAAAACCTGGAGGCCAAAACCTGGACGCGACAAGTGCCGTAAAAAATAAAGGCGAAAATTCCTAGACAGCAAACATATTCCAATATGTCGCCTACACAAGGACGGCGATCATTGGTAGTGTGACCCTCATCACTCCTGAGGTCGGAGGGGTATTTATAGTTTGGCCCCAGCCAGCAATACAGTACAACTCACCTTTTCTGAGTATATGGCGAAATTAATGCTTGGGCGACAAACCAGCTCTTTATGCTTCGAAACAGCAGTTTAAGCGTCAACTCGAACACGCCTTTAGGTGTTACTTCAGCTACCTGTACTTCAGTCCGTTTTGCCTTACACTGCTGCAAAGTGGTAGGCAGAAGTGTCCGGTGAGATGGATTAAATGATATTTTCATGAAAACAGTGCTGGCTCCTTGTCTAAGGGCGGCGCCTGCCTGTGTTGTGAACGTTTAGTGCGCCTTTCGCTCTGTCTATTATTATTAATACATCATGTCTGATAATAGCGAGATAACCCGTCTCGAGTCCACGTCAAAATGGATTTTTGTGCTCCCAGCCAATCACGAAGTGTCCGTTGGACTGACGTTATCGGCTCAACTAGTGAAAAGCGCAGGCGTGGGTACCGCCGCGGTTTCCATTCTGTATTTTGCTCCCAGTCGTCAGCAACAACAACAGCGACAGCGACAGCAACAACAGTCCCAGCCACGGATATGTCTTCATTCTCGTCGCCCTTTAAGTCCATACTGAATCAACTGATGCAGCTGGTCAATCCCACGGACGAGGCTACCGGTAGCAGCAACAAGGAAGATTCTCTCTTCTACTCGACCAAGGGCACCCAGGCCGGCTGTAACACTCTGCCCGTCGCCGCGATTGCGGCCGGCATCTTGATGATCGTCGTGGGCTACCGCCTTTTCCGCCACACAATCTTCGCCATCGCCTTCGTGACCGGTGGCGTCGTGGTCGCCATTGTCGTCGAGCACGTCTTGGATGACAAGTCGTGGGTGGTCTGGATCGCTTTCGTGGTAGGCGGCCTCATCTGCGGCAGCATTGCTGTTTTGTTCAACCCGCTTGGCATCTTCATCGCCGGCGCCGCTGCTGGCGTGGCCCTCGCCATGATGATCCACAACTCGGTCGGTTACGAGATCTACCCGAGCCACCCGCAGGTCGTGCTCATCGTGTTGTGCATCGTGCTCGGCATCGTCGGCGGCGTGTTGACACTCAAGCTCGAGAAGCCCTTGCTGATCGTTGCCACCAGCCTCTTCGGAGCCGCCATCCTGGTCTGGGGTGTCGGCTACTTCGACGGTCATTTCCCGTCCACCAGCGACCTCACGGAGTACGCGACAAAGGACGTCAACGGCGACTGGGTCTATTCGATCCCGGACGCCTGGTGGGCCTACCTTGCTGGCATCCTGGTGCTCTTCGTGCTCGGCCTCTTCGTCCAGTTCCGCAAGACCGGCCGCGATGGCGT
This sequence comes from Phytophthora europaea, assembly GCA_030463285.1. Taxonomy (NCBI): domain Eukaryota; phylum Oomycota; class Peronosporomycetes; order Peronosporales; family Peronosporaceae; genus Phytophthora; species Phytophthora europaea. The sequence continues at coordinate 22,541 of JAHQIV010000113.1, read as the reverse complement.
GTACCACAAGTCGCGTGCTGTGGGCCGCCAGACGCCCAACGTGCAGTACGTGGAGGCTGGCACCCCGCAGCAGAACGTGCACTATGGCAACCCGGTCAATCACGTCTAATGCACTTGGGACAGAGAAACACTAGGAAAAAACACCACACCAACAAGCAAGATGTACCAGTAGGCGATGCCTTGGCACCGGCCCATCTAGATAATCCTTTACTAACTAAGAACCTTTTTACACTGGGACGTTTGCATGTTGATGGAGTTGGCATCAAATACAACACTAGTACGAAGAGAACGAGTAGGTCGGTCCTTGTTTGTTCAGATCCTAGCTATAATGCTAAATCTACCATAAGCTTACTACTGAAGTACTACGTAGTACAAATCGGGACTCGACATTTTTTTGTGGTTGCTTCTCTCGCAAGGTTAGCACCACGTTGAACTGAGCAGCCGCTCTTGTTGACATACCTGGAAATGTACCCGGACATGGAACACTACATTGAGCTGGGCGCTGAAAGAAAACAGCGTAAGCACGAACGTATTTTCAACGTGGTCACAACATGAACCACCGATCCCCTGATCTGTACCGGAGTACTATCAGCTACGCATAGTGACCCCGTGAAGCTGAAAGACATTGCCACCTATCCGAGATAGAAGCTTGTAGGGATTCGCCCAACGGCGAATCCCTACAAGCTTCACTCGGTATTTCTCTTTGAATGGCTCCCATCCGAACGTGCCCAGTCACAGTTGATATTACAAAAAATTTCAATTTGTCGCTCTCGACAACGAAGATGGTCTCCAAAGCTTGGATCTCGAAAGTTTCTCTGGACTCGGAAAGCGCTTTCAGCCACAAATAAAAGTAGTTGATGTGAAACGTGTGCGTGTGAGTACTGGTTACTTGAACCATCTGCACTTGATGTTTTCCCTTACCCACCATGATAGCGTCGTATCCTCCTTTATTCCATTTTTCAGGTTTGATCCAAATGTGGCGATCGGCAGGAAGCGAAGGTTCTCCATCCGAAACCACAAGAGTACCTTCCTTCTAACTGTCATGCGTATTTCCTACCCATCGACCATATCGAGACCACCTTCTCGAATGCTGGAGAAGAATATCATCTTCAGCAGCCACCCATTCAATACGGGTTTGAATAGAATTACCTTGGTGCGTGTTCATAACCTTTTAATTGTCTCCGGGTTGCACCTAACGCCAATTGCTGCTGCAGCATACCTACTGGCCACAGGCAACACTCTACCCACCCCGGGGGTTGCTTTGAACATTGCGAACAGGCGGTTGACGCTTCGAGATGAACGCGGGCCGGTAATAGCAACAATCGCAACATTCAGCGAATCCACTGCATGACTCAACTTCTCCATCACTCGAGCTGCGCTAAAACAGAACATATAGCGACAGGATCCACCAGCGTAGTAATACTTGGTCTGCACTATAGTCGAGCGATCAGCTGTCGATAACCCAGAGGCATCCAAGTATGGCAACACATTGCTGAAATAATCATCGTTGCTAGTCGCTTCAAGGTACTCGTCCAGAGTACCTTGCAATCCATCGCTTCAGTCAAAAGTTCCAGATTATCACTAATTTTACCACGGTCCGCCACGGCACAAATAAACGCGAGCCGTCGTTTCATGACAATGTCCCTCTGTAAAAACCACTCGGTTCACCACACGGAAGCGCACTTGCGTCGGTGGGATCTCGACGTACGGCATCACTAGACCATTCACCAAGTTGACATTGCCGAAGGATTCCGGCACCCACACCGTACACATGACTGTAAGATCAGTGAAGGAGTCTGCAGCGGTCAAGTCATCAACCAGCACCAGGTGGTGCTTGGTGTCATCACCGAGCTCGAGTATTTGCTTCAATGTCAATGACTCGAGTCTTTCGTTCGTCACCAACCGAACGTACACACCGCCAGCTCAGATTTTTGTCAACGTGAATCCAGGTCACTACCCATTCACGCCTGTCAACAGTCAAAGCGAATGCCATGGCGGTGGATAACTTTCCCGTTCCTGGTGAGCCGAGAATCCACCCTAGATGACCTTCTTCCAGTACGTTTTTACGCATGAACTCGATCTGCTTGTGGAACATGGGTCTGCAGTAGAGCATCAGGCGCTCGGAGGAAGTCCTGAATGTCCATAACCTCCTTCTCCAGCAAGAAATACTTTGCCGCCGGGTCGTAGATGTGCGACAGCAGCCGAGCTGACTGCCACTCCAGCTGACTTTTCCGTGGCACCACCACCAGCACGTGGGTTTGGTGTTACCCATTCCGTTCAGCACATCCTCCAGCGGATCCTCTGCCTGTAACTCTTGGTCTTCCTTCGTTAGCGCTTCGATGAGAGCGGTATTCTCGCCCTTCTTCAGCTTCTTCACGTCTTTCGAGCGAGAAGAGAGCCACGCGCCTTCTGTTGCCTTCGCCAGAAAGAGCTGCAAGCCATTGGCATCGACATATTCAACTTGTTCTGGTGCATATTCTTGATCGCTATCTTCAGGCCTCCCACCGTCTCACCCGCATCGATGTCCACAGGGAACGGGCTTTCCGGCGTACCAACGATCACACTGACGAGCTCCACCATCTTTCTTCAATGTGGCAAATATTGAGCGCACGCCACGACGTTCAAACTCCTCAAAAGGAGGGGGGGGGGGGGGAACTCACATTTTCCAGGCCCATCAAGAACAAGGATGCAAACCAAAACCAGTACCGGGAACCTTTCAAATCAAATACCCTGACAAATACCTGCTTCAACTTGCTGCTGGCAGTTTTGTCATGTCGCTCTACACATTCATCATCTTCATCGCCGGCGCCGCTGCCTGAGGACCACCGGTCGTGCTCATCGTGCTGTGCATCGTGTTCGGCATCATCGGCGGAGTGTTGACGCTCAAGCTCGAGAAGCCCGTGCTGATCGTCGCCACCAGCTTCTTCGGCGCCGCCATCCTGGTCGGCTACTTCGCCGGCGGCACGTCAAATTGTCTACCAACAAATTCATTTTGCGTGTTTCCACAGGTGCTTGCCATTCATCCGGCCATGCGTCTGCAGCAACGTGAATCGAAGAATGCGAGCTTGCAGATGTCTACCGTTACGCACACTGGTTGCTGTGGTCTAATGAACCAGGGCTGGGCGAGTTCTATGGTTTCGTCGAGAGTCACACGTCAAAGGGGCACTCGCAACCAAGTGGAAGCTTTCACATGTCGAAGCGTTTCCCTGCCCCTTATCGCAGTGTCGACTCGACGCGAGAGAGCAGGTCACTTTTCACGTGGCTAATGCCAGCTGCATTATCCCGTAGCATTGCAGTCCTCCACCATAACGAATGCAGCTTATTTCAGTGTGAAACGAGCCTAGGGTTTCACTGAGACTGTCATTGAACAGCCAGCTGTTGAAGAGGCTATCGAACCGCGTGCAGTCGTTGAGCCAAAGAGCCACAGCACGCAGGACTTTGTGGTTCGCAACTTGGTGAAGCGCCTAATGCTGCACCATGTGGAAAAGTGGTAGCAGAGCTCATGCCGCATGGTGAAGTTAGAACCAGTGCGTTGCACAGCTTAGCAGAGCCGATGCCCATTATCCGATTCTCACCGCACGGTGCAGACTTCAGCGTTCCCGAAATGGCGCGGTCGAACATGCTCGTGGTTATGCTAATGCTGAGCCAATTGGCTCTGCTCGCGACCAGCACACAGGCCGCACTGAATGAGACGGCGTCAGCAGCAGACGACTCGATCTTCGACTCGACCAACGGACTCGGCCTGGGTGGCTCCATTCTAGCGGTGGTCGCCGTGCTCATCGGTGGAGGGATTGTGACGTTCGGGTACCGGTTCCTGTACGAGACGCTCTTCGTCATCGGCTTCACTCTCGGCGCCGTGGGTATCGCGGTGACCACCGAGAGCATGCTGGCCGACAAGTCGTATAAGGCCCTTGGTTCGTGGATTGCGTTTCTCCTCGGCGGCGCTGTGTGCGGCGGCATGGTCATGTGGGTGCACCCGAAGGGCAGCTTTATCGCTGGAGTGTCAGGAGGAATCTCACTTGCAGTCATCGTCGCCAACTCAGCAGCGTACTACGTTTTCCCGGGAAAGACTCAAGAGTTTTTCACTATCCTGTGCGTGGTGTTTAGCGTCGTATTCGCAGCGTTCGACCTGAAGCATGGCAAGCCGATTCAGATCATCGCGATCAGCCTCTTTGGCGCAGCTGGCCTCGTGTGGGGCGTTGGCTTCTTCGTAGGCGACTTCCCGTTCCCGAACAACCTCGAGAAGTACGCTGTCACGAACGCGAACGGAGACCTGGTGTACACTATTCCGACCGTTTGGTGGGCGTACCTCGGCAGCATTGTGGTGATCTCGGTGTTTGGCGCGTTCATTCAGCTCCGCAAGACCGGACGCAACGTGGCGCACGCTGGCATCGACGACGAGTTCGAAGGCTTCGAACCGAACGGATTCGGATACCCGATCGACGCTGTGCCGTTCATGGAAAACGACAAGCAGCGTCCGACAATTCCTGTGCTTGGTCAGTCCCAGATTACCACCACAACACGAGAGTCCGAGGTCGCGTCGTCGTACCCTGCGCACGAGTCGTTCTGCCGACTCTACTCGCGCAACACGGAAGCGCAGTCGCTCAACAAAATGCGGTTCAAGTTCTTGGAGGCGAGAGAAGATTCTTTAGCGACGAAGAGTCCACTTGACGTGAGACCAAGCGTGCAGCCGTCGTCATCGATTCAAGAACAGGAACTCTAAATAAGTAGGCAGACACGTAGTCAAGCGGAAGGCACTAATTTAAACAATGCAGCTTTTTGATTCAGCATTCTTGGTTGTAGCAGCAGTACCGTACAAGTTCTCTGGATTTTAATTCTCTGGATTTTATCCAGGCGGGATCACATTGAGGTACGATTCTTCTCTGATTTAATACCTGTCGATCACGATACATCAATTTTGTTGTTCGTTTAGGCTAATTACCTGTAACTGTTGATAGTCGATGTGATATTTAAGTTATGCTGGTATGTTGACCCATCCAGTTAAGATTAAGATTAAATACCTGTTGCATTTTGTAACTTGCATTCAATTATAATACATGCGACAGATTATGTGTTAATAGCGCTGGAGCAACATGCGTAAGATTTTCCTGGAGCAACACGCATCAGGCGGCATTACGAGATTTTCACTGCGGGGCGCTGCATTAGTGGTCGCCAACTTTCACAGCAGTAACATTTATTTTTCGGCACACGCAACACCGCGGATGTATTTTGGCCAATCGTCATCAAGTAGAGTTGACCACCCCAAAGCTTCACATGAACAACAACAACCATTTATTTTCAATAGGGACAGTTTGGCGCGCATTTGACATTTGGTCGCACTGATATGCCACGAACAAGCAAGAGGAAGAGTGCTCTTCGCCTTCTTCGACGAACGGTGGAGTCACGTGCACGTGCGGCGTGTATCCGCTTTCTGCTAGATGAAAAAGACGCCTTTGAGGATGATATCGACGAGCAGTTTGAGCTCCAACTTCAAGCAATCCCGTCATCGCGATACACATTTCGGTCGGAGCGGTACCGGAAGAGAGAAGACAAGTGGAAGTCATACTTGGATGAAGATGGGGAGCTGAACGATGAAGAGTTATTAGGGCATTTCCGTGTCAGTCGCAGCGCATTTACTGCACTGCTGGGCCTAATCCGCGAGGATTCCATCTTCAGACCATCTGGCCGTGCATTTCGAGGGGGAGCTGAACTGCACCTTCTGGTGTTGCTTAAGTTCTTGGGGGGCTCTGGAAACGAGAATACGTCACCCAAACTGGCTCAGTTCTTTGGATTGGACAAGGGTTCTATCAAGAACTACGTTCGACGCACGTGCAGCGCGCTGTTACGCTTGCGAGATAGCACCGTGACCTGGCCAGATGACAAAGAGCGGCTTCTGATTGCTCGGCGTATTCAGGACAAGTATGCATTTGTTAACTCTGTTGGTCTCGTTGATGGAACGCTGCTACCGTTGGAGTTCAAGCCTCAGCATAATGGAGAAGATTACTTCTCTCGAAAGGGCGGATACTCGTTGAATGCGTTTATCATTTGCGACGATGTAGCCAGAGTGCGTGAAGCCGTTGTGGGTTGGTTCACGACAACCGAGTTTGGACGACTAGCAGAGCTTGCAGATCACCCGGCAGCTATTTCGCTTATAGCTAGTATTTCCTTGGCGATTCCGCATTTCAACCATCGGCCATAATGATTCCGGCCTTCAAGAAGCCTCTCGTAGGGCCGATTTGGACATTCACAAGAAGTACTTTAATACTCAGCTAGCCAAGGCCCGGATCAAGACGGAGCACTGTATCGGGTTGATTAAAACACGATTTCAGTATATACGTGGGCTTCGGGTCAAATTAACTGGAAAGAAATGCGTGCAGCAACTGCTTCGTTTTATCTCCTGCGTGTTCGTACTGCACAATCTGCTGATCTACGAACCGATTCCTGAGAAGTGGAAAGCTGACGTGAAGAAGTACGAAAACGGGTAGAGTGAAGATGATGAACTCAATTCGCCCATTGACCGAAATGCTGCAGGCGGAGAGCGGCGTGAACAGCTTTTCCACTACTTACTCGAAGTCCGGGGTACTAATCGGGAGCAGCGCGTCGATCTCATGCAGGGGGGGGGCACCTTCTGCGCGCAGTTTGTGGCACTCTCGTAGCAGCGTCACCTTTCGGTTGAGTTCACAAGCATCTGCTTGCGCCTCGAAATGCTCTTTTCGCGCGACTGACTCGGCAATGCGTGCTCTGGCTTCACTAGCATTTGACTCGGCCCTGACACGCTTGAGGTTAATACTCTGCAAATGATATTATTTTTCTTGTGCGAGCTGTTGCTTCTTGAGATCTACCAAAGGGTAATGCGAGATCGACTCATCCGCCATGTCCTTGGTATTCTTAGCCCCACCCCCGATCGTACGTGGTATGCTCGAGTTGCTTTTGCGCGGTTTGGTGCGCGACGTGGCATTGGCAGCTGAACTCGGACCTTCTGAATCCTGGTTACGCGATAACAAGTCCTCACCAGCTACCGCACAGTCCCCGGTCGTGTTCAGGACATGTGAGCATCAATGGTGACGTGCTGTCGCGGTTGATCATGATCTCGTACAACTCGTAGTAGTACGGGCAGCGAGAGAGAATTGCATCGCGCAGAGATGTCTCATCCTGAACCCCCTGGCCAGTTGCACCGAGCCAGTCTGCAGCCGCCTTGAAAGACTGCTCGAGACTAGCGATCTTCGTTTGAACGTCTTTGGCAGTCCGATTTGTAGTCACTCCACAACCCTCAATGAAGCGCACGGCCTCCCCTGCGATGGCGCCCTTCGTCTCTCCATTCTGAGCGTCACCCCTTCGATACCGAGAGTAGTTTGTGCCAGTCGTCATCCAGTCAATGATACAGCTAACCGAACTGACGCCTGGTGTGGGTCCGTCGTTATGCCATGCCACGCGCTTCTTCGTCATCGATACAGGCGCTTCGGAAGCTCTCAACGACTTCAACACACCGTTAAAGCAACGCTTGCCACAGACCGCAACAAACACATCTGAGCTTGCCCCAAACTTGGTGCGTAAGTCAGCGAAGCACTCTTGGTGGATCTGGTTATCGCATTTTGGACCATTGCCACATTGAAGCAGAACTGCATCCTCGGGACTCGTCTTTACGACTTTTTTGCATGGTTTCCACTTGCACAGCAACTCCATGGTGATAACAGTGTCAGCTTCGTGGCCTCTTGCAGATTCACAAATGATACACAACTGAATAGCTGTCTGCTAATCGCGTGACTTACAGTCACGGCTTGCCGGAGATTGCCTCCTATTGTTATGCGTCAATTACAGCCACGGCTTGTCGGAGATTGCCTCCTATTCTTATGCTTGCAGTTGGTAGGATAGGACTATAGAGGTCTGCCACTCCGCCTGCGCATCGACCGTGAGGTTGGGGAACAGGTCGGCGTTCATGGCGCTCTCCGTGCCGTGCAGCATCATCGAGCCACTTACGTGGTCATAATGCACTGGCTGGTGACCGCGAACGATCGACATATTGCGGGCCGACTCGTCGATGAACACCACGCGCTCGCCGTACGGCACCTTGCGCTCGAGCGACCTACCGACGCCAGTCTGGATGAATCCCCCCTTAGGAACACCGGTGATGTCAGCGAGCGTGTCGAGGAAGTCGTACTGCTCGACAACGTCCTCGATCTCCATGCCCACAGCACCACCCAGTCGTCCCTATGGCGATGATAGCGGCGGCGACTAGAGACATGGACTCCTCGTGGGTGTTCGTGACGTCAACTTCCGGAGCCTGGCCGTGATCACCCGTGATGACGACGATGGTGTCGTTGAGCACAGCACGCGGTCCATGAACTTGCCCAGCTCCAGGTTAGTGAAGGACCTTACGATCAGGATCGCTCGATGAGGTCCGCGTGCACGTAGCCTTCGAGGAAGCCGGAGAAGTCGGGCTTTACCGACTCCGCGTGCCATGTCGGCCACGATTCGAACAGCGCGTGACTGGAGATGGTGTAGTGCGAGATGAACGACGGGGTTTTCGGCTCACCGCCGGCGACACGCTCACGCTTCTCCTTGTTCTCATTCACGACTAGGTCGGCCAGGATCTGGAAGCTCACGTCGTCGTGACCCCCCCCCGTTCAATCCGGGGCCGTCTCCTATCACGGTCGTGAGCGTGACATCTGACGACGCCTGGACGACATGACCATCAACCGACACTGCTTCCTCTAGCCGAGGTTCCTGGGTGTTTGCGCGTACGGCCTCGCCGCAGTGTCGGAGAGCGAAGTGTGCGCCGATAGCAGCGTGACCAGCAATGTCTTGCGATGCGCGAGGACAAAATTATGGTCGATGCTGCTGCTAGAAAAAAAAGCCTGGTCCTGCGTCGATTTTGTCACAGGAAACGGAAAAAATATGACCAATGAGCTTCTGCCATTTTGCTGAAGAAAACAATCGCTGTAGCTGTTGCCAGAGTTGGCGACCACTATTTTATTATAATATTATTATTATAACGCAGCGCTACGTTATAATATTATGCACCTACTTAAAAAGATGAATCGGCCGTAAGAATTTGGAGGCAGTATGTGCAGTTCAAGTGTCGCGCACCCTCCTGCCAAGGGGTCGGGAACGCGCGGGCTGTTCGGTGAGTACAGGCTCGGGGTGAGGGAGGTCGAAGAGGCTTGTGGGCAGTTGGTAGTAGTAGCGACTCTAAAATAGTAAAAGAAAGCTTGCTTGTTTAGACTTGATTCTTAGCAGGAAAATGTACGACTGAAACACAAAGGCAAGTGTCGGCAGCCGCCAACACCCTCTCCGACTCGACCCCTCTTCTCGCGCGCTCACCTGGGCACCTTGGCGTGCCATCCTTCCTTGGGCACGACTCCCCTCCGCGGGATCCCTCTGCAGCACCGCTTCGTCGTCCTGACCCCCGTCCTCGTCGCCGCCGAGTAGGGAGGGAACGCTTCCCGCCGTCGCCTCGGCCGGCTGAGACCTGTGTCTCGCGTCATCTTCGAGGGGCAGTCACTCGCGAAGTGGCGCCTGGTACCGCTTGAGCGGTACCCGAGGTGTACCCATTCGCTGCTGTAGCCATCCGCCGGGTGGGGTTCACCCCGGGTGGTCTCGGAGGAGGCACTTCATCGGCCAGGCCCGGCGACGACCCTCCTGGAATACCACCCACATTCCCGGGTATGGGAGAATCTCCCCGACCAGACGTTTGCCGTCCTCGGCGAACACGGAGCTGGGCCTGGGCGGCCATCTTGGTGGTCGCAGAAGCCTTGGCGGCCAGGTCGGTCAACGTGTTGGCCAACTCCACATCCGCACGCGAAAAGTCAGCAGGCACCACGGGTTCGGAGGACGCTTTCTCGAAGCAAGGAGCCCACTCGTCCATGTAGGGTTCATCTAGCGCAGGTTGGAAGTCCTCCAACTCTTCTACATCAGGTTCTTGTAGTCTCAGTAGGCTGGCGGACTCCGATCGGTCTCGGTCGTCGGCATTATGCAGAACGCTATCCCTGGCATTGCCTACCGCGAAGTGCGGGGCCATCTTGCGAAGGCGGCCGTCTCCATCACCGAGACGCCACCCGTGGGTCCGTAAGCCCATGCACCCGATCACCGCCGTAGCTTCGAGGCCAAACGGGGTCCACTCCAGCAGGTAATTGAGGGCGTTGAGAGCCACCACGAAAACGACCAACCCGATCGTACCACATAGCGAGAACTCCAGTAGGCCGTAGATAGCCATGAGGATGTGAATGGTCAAAGATAGCAATAACAACAAGAACCAGCCAGCTCCGTGCATCACAGCGAACATCCTTCGACCAGTGAGGAGGCACGCTTCACCAGACGCGCGTCCGTAGCGCTCGACCGAGCGAGCCGTGCGTACGAGTAACTCGAGGCCGTACTCTCCGAGCGTGACTTGGCCCGCCAACCACCAACTTCGGTGCATCCGCCCGTATCGCCCGTATTCCGCTTCGCCATCTCGCAAGCCCTGCACGCGGACTGCAAACAGCGCGCTCCAGAGCGCGTAGGCTTACGCAGGTCCGCGAAGTTGGCGCAGCTCGCGGTTTTGAAGCACGTCCTGGTAGCGAGCCGCAATCTCGCACCACATGCCCCCATTCAGCCAGACTACTCGCCACACCTGTATCAGGAAGGCGCAGGCGATGCGTCGAAAGGGGGTCGTGATGATCCAGGCAGCTACGGCGCCGACGTACGCGAGCAGCAGCTCGACACGGGCGTACTCGCTGACAATCAGGTTCCACAACTCATCCATGTTTAAATAGCACGTTCGAGAGGGCGATAGTAGAAGTGTCCGGCCCCGTCGGCGTATGCGTTCTCCTCGAAGGGCAAAAGCGTTCCCGTCAGACCAGGTGACCTACCCTTCTGTAGTCGCTTTCAGTGCACTTCAGGCGCACCAATCGTCGCTCGCCTCTCGATAGGGTCGAGCGCGGTCCAGAGATAGGCTCATCACGAACCAGCAAGTGCCTCAGCTCGCTTCGGAGGTAGTTTCCCAGATTCTTCTCTCATTGAAGGATGTTCAACCGCCGAGTCCCAGACGCTCAATCGTAGGTCGAAAATGTTCACTCACAGTGCGGTTCGCTCTTGGAGAGGGCAGCCATTTCGCAATTCGCCTCGCACCGCCGCCGACCCCAACCCGCTATGGCAGACGACATATCCCAAGCCAAACTGCTCCGCCTCCTCGTGGACTAGTACGTCAAGACGGACAAGGCCAAGACCGCGTGCACCCATGGCACCGCGCAGAAAATAGCCCAGTTGGCCTTCTGGCGCGACATGCGCCAGGTGTTAGCAGTCAACGAGGCGACCATGGGGCTCGAGGTGTTGGACGACATCGCGGAGGCGATCTTGGACGAGCCGGGGGAGGCCGCGAACGCCTTAAGTGTTCCGGTCCTGATTCTGCCGAAGCCGTCTCGTCAACAAGAGAGTCAGGGGGCCCCAGAACACCAACGCTTCACCTCCTACATGCCCGAGAGTCCGAAATTGACGCTGTCGGGGCCAAAGAACCCGCCTCAGGCTCAGCTCAAGGCTCCCTCCAAGGCCAGCAAGAAGCGCAGGAGCCCGTCGCCCTCGCGGCAGTAAGTTTCTTCATGGACGTTCTGGCGGCAAAGACTCCGCAGCTGATTCACGACGGCCTCGAGAGGTTATACCAGCGAGCATTCAAGCTCAACTCGTCGCCGTTCGAGTTGGCGTACCCCTGGGCGGGGCCACGCTTGTTCTACGATCCGGCCTTGTACCCTCACATTCACGTCGCCCACTGGCGTTGGTGGCACCATGATCGCCCCACGTTTCGGGATTGGCAGCTGCACGCTCCATTAGCGGGCAAGCCGGTTCTGGATCGCCGTCGTAAGAAGAAGCTGGATGCAGTTGGGGCGCGCCTGGGCTTCACCAGCCTGTGCGTCGAGACCCGGGGGTATTACAACTTCCTGCAGAAGCTCGAGGATGTTCAGGATGAACGCCTGCTGATGTGGTGGGGCGGTCAGCTGGGCAAGAACCAGTCACATGGGGACGACTACCCGGGGCCAGTCATCGAGAGTCTCTCCGTCCTTCGCCCGCCGGATCCGTTAGCGTACGCTGCCAAGATGAAGAACGCTTTGAAGCCGTTCTCTCTCGACAAGGGGGGCTTGACCCGAATGACGGACATGCTCCTTTGGACGAGAGCGCTGGACGTGCAGGCCAAGCCCGCGAAGCGCCTCAGCGATCGAGCGTTGGCTCGAGTACTTCACGACATCAACTTGAAGCGCGATGCGCGCCAGCATTGGGTGGGAGATCGCACCAAAGGACACCAAAGGAGTGTGGTTGAGTCTTCGGAACTGCGTCCGGATCCAGAAGGAAGAGGCGAAGTTCAGCAAAGAGCTGCGCGATGACAAGTATGAGTTCCCCACCATCCCGCCGTTCGACCCGAAGGAGGCCAAGGCGAGTGGCTTCACTCCGATCCTGACAAACCATGGCTCGTACACCGCAGTGTGGAAGAGCCTTTCCGACGACGACGACGAAGAAGAGGACGAAGGCAGCGAGTCTGAGGAGGACGACAGCGAGGACCCCCCCCCCGAAGAAGACGAAGCCGTCGAGGTCGAGCTCGGACTCTTCGGGAGGAGTCACGACGAGATTGTAGATGTAGCGCGTAAACATTTAAGGCGAGGTTCAGCCAAAGTGTTCTCGTAATCTCCATGTGGGCGTACTAGAGCGGGATTTCACCAAATGTAGTAGTATCCAGGCGCGGTCAGGAACCGCGCTTCACAATTCAAAATAAATGCAAAATATCCAAGTGGAAGCGCCGAAGCGCCACCAAAGTTGGGCCACGGGTTGCGCGTCGTCGCCAACGGGGCTTACCACAACGAACGACCCTTCAACCCAACTTAGAAAGCAGTTCATCCTCGTCGACAGCGGCGTTGGCTTCTGTTAAGCGCGCACTCCGACGAAGCTCGGGCAGGCCCAACTCCTTGCGACGAGTGTCTTCGAATTCCCTGATTAGGGCCCCGTAGGTAGGCAACAGAGTGGCGGTGGCTCGCCAGCTAGCTTCGTAAGTGGCCATCAAACCCAGGTACTGCTCGACGCCGTTCTTCTTGCGCTTCGCAATGATGTCGATCACCGGGCAGTTCGTGCCTGAAAATGCGGTCTCCTCGCCCCCAATGACTAGTTGCTCGACGAAGCTAGTAGAGGGGAGATCATCCTCGGTGAGTGGGCCGTCATCGTCGGCTCCGGGCTCGGATTCGACTCCGCCCGGTACCTCGGAAGGGTAAGGCCGGCTCCACCATCTTTTGAATCGTTTAAAGCGGTTCACATTGATGGTCACGACACAGTTCGGATAGCCACGCGATAAGCGTTTTCGCCCACGGTTCCGACGATTCGATAAGGCCCGTGCCAGGAGAAGGCCAACTTCTTGGTCTTCTTCTCGCTTCGTCTGGCCCTGAAATATTGGTAGACCCACACGGGGCCGCCCTCTTCGAACTTGGTTTCAGCCTGACCCTCAAGGCGGTGAGCGTGTCGATCTTTCCGTTGAAGCGCTCGGCTAACCCCTGAGTTTGGGGATGGTAAGCAGCACCGATCAGCTTTTTAATGCCTAGCGTCTCGTAGAAGGAGCGAGCTACTTCAGAAATAATGTTGGATCCTTGGTCACTGAGCAGTCGCTCGGGGATGCCGTGCCGAGAAATCACCTCGATCACCTTGGTTTCAACGAAAGTAGTCGTGTCTAGGCACGGGATCGCGAAAGCTTCGACCCACCGGGTGAAGTAATCGGCGAACACCAGGATAAACTTATTGCCTCAGGGCGGGGCGACGAGTGGTCCAACTGCGTCCACTTCGAGCAATGAGAAGGACCCAGACAGCTCGTGGATCGGCATTCGCTGCATTAGTCCGTTCCACCACGGGTGATGGCCCTTGCCACTGCCGCAGGTCGAGCACGCACGAACGTATTCAGCCACGTCACGCTTCCAACCGTGCCAGAAAACATGCTTCCTGACTTTGTCCATAGTTTTGGTGACGCCCACGTGGGCAGCCAGCACATCCGTGCGGCAGTGATGTAGGACCGTAGAGATGAATTGGATAGGGATCACGGGCACTTCCAGCCAGCTAGCGGGTCCAGTGCGAGCCTTTAAGTGCACGCGACGCTTCAAGACACCATTCCGCACGATGTAATTAGGGGTCATTAGAAGAGTTCAGGTCCTCAGTTGAGGGTCCAACGATAGCGCGCAACTCTCCTAATAAGCCGGCATCGCCAGGATCCATGGATCCTGGCGATGCTCTTCTACGAACCGGTCTTGTTGCAATCCAAAAACGGCCACAGGGGACACTAATAATTGTTCCGTAGGGGTCAAGCGAGGCGTCGGGGACTCAGTCGGCGGACAACTGGCACCGTTCGGGGAGGACTCGGCCTCTTGAACTCCTTGTGTGGCGTGCTCCCCGACCGTGACAGAACCGTGTCCGTCCGAGGGCGTCAGTCAAGCAGCCGAACCGAGTTGATCACGGCCGTTAGCACCCGAGGCAGTCCCCTCTTCCTCCCCGACCAGGGGTGAACTCCGTCCATCCGCATCAGCAGCGTTGAGCAAATCTGACATGGAGAGGGCGCAAACCGTGTCGGAGTAGAGCCGAGAGAGACCGTCCACATGGCCCATTGACGAGCCCGCCTTGTGGTAGACTTTAAAGCGCAGCTGTGATAGTTCCGTGGCCCACCGGACCAGCTTAGCATTGCTTGTACGGTTGGTTTCGCTAAATACCCAGGTCAACGCCTTGTGATCCGTGTACAAATCGAATTCGCGGCGATCCAAATAACATCGGAATTTCCTAGTCGCCCAAACAATTCCCCAACATTCAATCTCGGAAGTTCCAGTCCTGCTTATTAATCCAGTTATTTTCGGAACCGACCAATAGTTTGCTCGCATAGGCCACAACACGCTCGCGGCCGTCCCACGTTTGCATTAAGCATGCCCCCACAACAAGTTTTGAAGAATCCACATACAATTTGAAGCGTTTCGAGAAGTCGGGGTACACCAGGATGAGCGGCTCCACCAGTTTCCGCATGAGTTGTACAAAGGCGGCCTCGCAGTCCTCATTCCAGTCGAAGAGAACGCCTTTTGCCTTTAAGCGTTCTATAGGAGCGGAAATCGCAGCATATCCGGGTATGTAACGCCGAAAGTAGCTGGTGAGCCCGAGAAAAGCACGCACCGTGTGCAGGTCATGCGGCCTCTGCACGTTCATCACGGCCTTGACTTTTTCTGGGTTCGGTAAGATCCCCGAGGGGGTGACGATATGCCCCAAGAACGCTACTTGATCACGCCCCCATTTGCACTTCTTCATTTTCAACTTGAACCCGGCGGCACGGAACGGTTCCAGCACCTGCTTCAACCGGATTAGATGCGTTGGGAAATCCTCACTGAACACGACGTAGTCCTCAAGGTAGCCCAGGCAAGTGCACCACTTCTAATCGACCAGCACACTTTCCATCAGTCTCTCAAACGCGGGGACCGCATTGCACAGCCCGAACGGCATCATCAACCATTCATAGAGCCCATGCTTACAGGTGAACGCCGTCTTCTCGACGCTGCCAGCGGACATGGGCATGTTCCAGTATCCAGAGGCTATATCCATCGTCGAGAAGAGCTTGGCGTTCCCGAGGACGTCCAGAATATCGTCTCTGAGCGGCATAGGATAGCAATCTTTGACAGTCACGGCGCTGAGACGCCTGTAATCAATACAGAAGCGGATACCTCCATCCGTCTTCCTAATCATCAAGGCTGGGCTGGCCCACGGGCTCGTAGAGGCCCGGATCAAGTTCAGGTCCAAGCATTGCTGAATCTCGGCCTCCATGACGTCTCCCTCGGCCTTAGAAACGCGGTAGGGCCTTTGTTTGATCGGGGTGCTGTCGATGGAGAACTCGAGCAAGTAGGTCGGGCCGGGTTTCAAGAAGGTCTCCACAAACAGATCTCGGTACGAGTCTAGTAGACCAGTGAACAGCTCCTTCTTCTCGCCGCCCAACTTAGAGCCCGAGAAGTCCACCTTGAGCTCAGTTTCCAGCGCTTTGTCGAGTTTGGGCATGGGCTCAGGGGAAGCGTCACCACCAGTAGGAGAAGCGGCGATCGCAGCATGAATCCAGTCGGACTCACGCTTCGTCGAAGCGTTCTCCGCCGGAGGTGTCGGTTCTTCCCCTTCGGCGGGGGAGGCCGGAGCGGCAGCCCCGAAGGCCGACTCGGGCACCACGGAGATGGCCGCTAAGAGCGTGCCCTTCTTGATAATCATCTATTCGGTCGACGGATTGCACACTTCCACGATCACCTTCTTCTCATGTACTGTACACAACGAGCGCGTCACTCTCACGGTGGCGTTGAGATCCACGAGTCCCTCCACTAGTACGGTCACGTTCTCAGCAACCTCACCTTGGACGTCAGTCACGACCAAAGCCTGGCCGCCCGGGCGGATTTGCACGGTCGACATGATCCGGGAAAATTATATTTCTACAATGCGGGGGGAGCCGATAGAGAACTTCTCGCCCGTGCTCTTGAGCGTCACCACGTTCTCGTCAAGATCCACCACGGCTCGGAACGCTTTAAGGGCGTCGGTGTCCAGAATGACATCAATATGTAGTTTGTCGACCACAATGAACGGTCTCGTTTTCTCCAAGGAGGCAAGTTGTAGAGGTAGGTCTATGGCCCCCTTAATTCGGTGGGGGTGGCCCGACGCACTGTTAAGGTCACGGCGGCAAGGCCGCGGCGGTGCATCCGCGCGACCAATGAACTTCAGCATCCGAGCGTCAATGAGACTGGCCACGGCCCCAGTGTCGATAAGCGTGTCAGCCGGCACACAGTCGACAAACCTAACAGATACCGTTTCCACCCCTCCCGCCGAGCCCATCAAGCGTTTCCCCCCGGGGGCGGAGGTGGTACGGTCATCGTCGATTTCGGGTGGCTCGGGCACCTCGCGTAGACCAGCCTTCCGCCTTCGTTTCGGCATCGGTCCCGACACGGCGTACACGTACTCGAAGACGCTGTCTTCGCGATCATACCGGCTGCCATGGGACCCGAGGGCCTCCGATCGAGAGGAGAACAACGATGAGCAATCAAAGCTCACGCGTTTGACGCCAGCGACCCGCTTAGGGAGCTCAAACAAAGATCGACATCGGCGGCACCTCGACTCTCGGTCGACGACTTTTGACAGTATTTGAGCAGCGTTTCGGGCGTAGGCGTCCAACACCTCTTCCACGATCTGTCCGATCAATCGTTCGTCCTTCATCAGCTCCGAGTGCTCTACCACAGTGCGCGCTCGCATGGGTAGCTCTTGACTCGGCGGCTGGCCCTCAATCTCCGGCTTCCTTCTCTCATTCGTCCGAGGCGACGAAGGAGACAAGCACGTGGCGCACGGCGTAGTGTGGAGGAACTCCTCCTCTTTCACCAGTACATAGACAGCTCGTCGTACGAGAGCTCGCCAACGGACGGGTAGCACGCTATCAGGCTCGGTCGGGGTCGGGTGGCCGACCGAGGCGATCATCGACGCGCAGTCCGCATGGAGCTGCACCGCGATGTTCTCCGTCACGGCCGTTTCGCCTACAGAGACCGGCCGATTTGGTTCAACGCTTCCCGTCAGGGGGGAGGGGTCCGCCACCAGCCGCAGCGGAGCTTTCAGGGGCTGCATTGTCTCGTACCGAAGAGACTTTGGGCGCGGGCTCTCGTTCTCCTCGACCGTACGGAAGTCACGATTGGCCCGCTTAGCCGCTTCAGACGCGGCAAGCGTCTCCTTGTATCACTGAAGCCAGTATTCAGGCGAGGATAGCACGCCCGGAGAGGAGTCACGAGTCCGCGTCAGCTTTGCTTCCGGAATGTCGAGGAGTGAGCTCAATTCCGGCAAAGAGAGCTCCTTCTGTTGTGCAGCGTTCTTTTTCATGCGCCTTTGTAGCTCGACCTCATCCAACGGGAATAACCGTTCCTCTAGTTCTTTGTCATATTCTTCCTTTTCGACGGCTGCCGCGGAAAGGTCCGCATTTTCCAGAGCGTCCAATTCGTCAGAGGTGAAAACTCGGGCATACGGGGGAGCCTTCTTCAGGTCCTCCCACGGGGATGCACGCATCAGGGCCGGCGCCGGGGCGTCGGCGCTCCCTTCGCGAGGCTCATCGTCAGCGAGGGGCGAAGGTTCAGGTAGATCGGTCGAAACCAAGGGGGCTGGGCCGGTCTTGACCTCCTCGGGCAGCCTGTCGGTGACGGACATCGCCGAGCTCGTCAACGGTTTAGTGGACTCCGAGGCGTTCTCCTCGGATGATTCGGGGTTGCCCTCGAAGCAGAGGCATCGGGCTCGGCGACGCTTGTCGGGCCCCAGTCTGCATTCAGACCGAAACTCTCGTACACTACGCTCCGCTTGGGGTTGGGCCCACACAAAGGTCCCTGAAACAGGACTCGGACCGCGTTCACGGTGCGGTCCGGCCCCTCGTTCGGAATGGACCCTTCGTCGGGCGCCACGATCGCGGGGGCTGGCGGCGAAGTATTCACTGTCAACCCCGAGCTCTTCGCATGGTCGTGGTCGGGTTCCGGCGCGGACTCCTCGTTGCGCGTGGGATTCACAGAGGTGGTCGGCGAGGCGCACGCTTCCGGCTCCGTTTTCATCTCATAGTCGTGGTCGGGCTCCGGCGTGGACTCCTTGTCGCACGCGGTATCATCATCGTAGTCGTCATCGGTGGGGACGAAGGCCGCCGTCTCGTCGGGCATGGCGTCTTCCTCGAGCCCCCCCCTTCATACTAGTAATCAGCTTCGTCATCATAGTAGTAATTTTCATCCAAGTTCACGTCACAGTTATTCAATTCACACATACCAGGAACAGCGTTAACCGTTCCCCTCCACTCAGGTCGTCCTTCGAAATGGCTCCATTCCTCTTCCTTCCAGCTCGAAGCATACCCGTCGGTGTCGCCCCATAGACAAGAGGAAGGAGCGACACTTCCTCCTCCATCCTCTTGCCCCCATCATTGTTGGCTGGGAGCGGACACTTGGGCAGTGGTACTCGCAGAGCCTTGCGGAGTCATATGCAGATGTGACGAAGCACGCTCGGATTTTGGCCGGCGAACCCTTCGCTCGGCTGCCGGGTCTCTCTCGCACCCACTATGATGAGCCATGATTGGTGGAAAAGTGATCAGCTGTCGGTGCGACATCCTGAAACCCGACTCGTCCCGCCAAGACGACCGTCGGTGCTGAGCTTCAATCCTGCTCACCATCCGAGAGTCGAGCAGTTCCCCATGATCAGGAAGAGTCCCCTGTGCACGGACCTCTGAGCCTACCTACGGCCCTCTGAGCACTTGGATGCCCGGCGGAATGACTGCCAAGCTCCTAGGGGCTCAGAATTCCCCCCCCCCCCCAAATTCGGAGTGGTCCAGCTTTGGAGGACACTCTGAGATCGAATGGGATTCAGAGATGGTTCGCTGAATCTTGGGAGGCTCAGCTTGGTGGAGATGGACACCTGGAGACATTACAGGTTCCGATCCGGTGGAGGCTCAGAAGCTCAGAGTGAAGTGGGCGATGGGGTGTTGGAGACAGTCGCTGCGTGTGACGGGGGTTACACGCACCGTAGCTTAGAGGAAGCGTTCCCCTCTAACCACAACAGACGCCTGGCGTCTCTGTTGTCTGCTATGCAAAAGGCCCTGCCTTATCGGTCGTCTTAGTACCGAGTACTTAAGAGACTTGCACACTTGTAGGTTAGAGTTAAACTAACTTGTATTAATAACACTCACAAGTTCATATCTACTGCTTTCTATCTGTATACTGAATCGCTGTCTAAATTGCGATCTTCCTCAGCGGTTGGCTCTCATGAACTGTTGACCCTTAAGTAAGACCGACCCCTAACTAAACATATTACCTGGGGGAGGTCTACTTAGAATATTCTGCCTGAGAGGCCCTGGTGTGTAGCACGTCACAGTGGTGTGTGACACTCAGCCCCCGCCGGTGTGGTCCACACCAGAGAACATTCCTTTTCCTTGAAAAGGACACTGGCCAATCCTGGCCCCATTACACAGCGAAGGGGCGGTCATCAAGTGATGGCTTACCTCAAATCAGCTTTTGACACACGGCCGCACCCATATGACGCACTGTCGCATTCACGTGACGCGCACCCCACAGCCAATCACAGGCACGGAAAGTGGTGCAATCAAGAGCTTGCTGACCTGTAATCAGGAGCTTGCTGATATGTAATCAGGGGCTTGCTGACCACCACGCGCGGCTTTAACGCAGCCCGGCCAATCATCACGCCCGGTCTCAAGTGGAGGCGCTGCGCGCCGTTGGTTTGCGAGCCACTATCACATTAAAGCGCCGCTCGACACAAGCCTGAAGACCGCTCGCAAGACGATCTACCGCTGTTTGGGTTCTCTCCGAAGGAATTTCCCCCCCCCCCCCTCCCTTGATAGGTCTTTGTTTGCATGTGTAAAGTATTAATCAGAATCGAATTTGCCCCGAAGGCCGCAAGCGTTAGTGTGTTCTTGTGGTAAAGGGTGTCTGAGGAGACTTCAACAAAACACAAGCCCCATATAGACTATTTGGTTGTACCTCGGTGTGAGGGGGTGCCTATTTGGCTATTACATTTCATTACACGTCGGCAGGTCGAACTAGGCGGCTGTACCCAGCGTGTATTTCATATTTTCGGGTAGAAGGTGATCTACTCTGAGGTTTCGGCAGAACAGCACCTGAGATAGTGGTTCTCAGTGCTGTTGGGTGGATTTCGTGTGGCGCTGAGCCTGGGTTAGCGGTTCTCAGCTCGGCTGTTTCGTCTACGTCAAGACGTGGTGCGCGGAAGTCCCACGGCGCAGAGGCGAGAACCCTGGATCAAGACAGGCTCAACCCGAGCAAACTCTCGGAGCCACCCTAGGTCGGGGGGCGAGTGAAGACCTATGTACGCGGCTCTCAGCTGGAGCCGCTCGGAGAAAGTGAAGAAGCAAGGAAGACCAGGTCTGTGGTCTTGGAGGAAGCAGACAAGTGTATGGAGTGTATTGCGGAGTGTCGTGTCTACATTTGGAAAACCCGGGGCAGATTGGGTCAAGACACGTGCAGACGAAGGTCTGTTGAGCGGGGAGCCGACTTCGTTTGGAGACATCTGGAGACGACTGGACTAGGAGCAAGGTTGGCGTGGCTGACTGACGTCTGGGCCCAAAGCGTAGCCCCAGCAAAAACCGTCAAGGGGATCGCAAGGGAGGCGGGCCAAGAGTCGAGCTTAGAGGTGTCGGCCGAGTCTTCTTCGAGTCCAGCTGAGATTTATCAGCTGAGACTCTAAGACTCTGAGTCCCTCTGAGCGTAGACTTAAGGTTTGGCGATTCAAGTTTGATCAAGGTATATTCTGGACGCTGGGAAGTTGCCCGCACCTCACCGCACAGAATAGCGGCCCGCGTCGGGCAGTTCATCACCAAGTGATCAGGGCTGTTGCACATAAAGCACGTACGGCCGCCACGGGACTGCCCCCCTTGGTCATCTCCAGATTGGGGAAGTCCCGTTCGTGGCAACTCGCACTCGACGCCGATGTGGCCCTTCACCTTGCAGTTCGGGCACGTGGCGACCGAGCGCCGGCAATTAATGCGGCTGCACCTCAGATTATGGCACCTCCCACACACTACTCGTCCTTCTTGAGTATACATGTCGGGCCCTTGACGGATTCCTCTGAAGGGTGTTTCAGGCATCGCAACTCGGGAAGCCGACCTCGGAGAAGCGTTCGGCTGTCCGGGCAAATCGGGCTGATCGTAGGTGGCGGCCACAGCCTGTTGTCGGGGCGACTGAGGCGGCCGAGTCATATGCTGTTGCTGCTGCTGTACAAGCAGGTTCTGGATCTTCTGCATCATCGTTAGGATTTGTTGCATCATCGAGTTTTCGGTGGCAGGTTTCGTCGTAGCATCTTCCGCGAACTCGGCGTCGTCCTCGACGGGAAGATGCATGTTCTTGAACAGTAGCACCGCCACCGCGTGTGGGATCGAGTTGACCATCGTGGTGGCCAAGACTGCTTTCCACTCCTTATTGCGCAGCTCCGACACGAAGTACTGGTATCGCATCTTGGCGTCATAGCCCTGGGCGGCGTCACAGAGGCTTGATACTAATTAGATCGCCCCAGACTTCCGCCGACATGCCCTTAGAA
The DNA here is from genome assembly GCA_030463285.1 of Phytophthora europaea. NCBI lineage: Eukaryota > Oomycota > Peronosporomycetes > Peronosporales > Peronosporaceae > Phytophthora > Phytophthora europaea. Next base: position 479 of record JAHQIV010000113.1, on the reverse strand, counting down.
CGCTTCGTCGTCTTCAAGCGTTCTATCATCTGGAGAGGGATCTCACAAATGAACTGGTTGTGAAACCGCGTGCGCAAAGTCTCGAACGAGTCGATTTGGGAATGCATCCACCATTGTTCGCCGGTCTTGCCCTTGATGCACTCACGGAAAGCACTCAGTCGCCGAGCGTCGTCTAGACCCTCGGTGGCTCGGTCAAAAGCGTTCCAGAAAGTCCGGGCCTTATGCACGGAGGCCGAGTCCGAATAGAACGGTTGTATCATTCTCACAGCGTTCTTGATGTGCGAGGGCATCCCGTAGCTACGCGGTCCAGGCACCTGCCCGTAAGCGTTCCCATAGCTGTATGGGGGAGGGGCCTGGGGAAACCCGCAGCCTCCAGAGTTCGGAGGGGGCGGTCCACTCGAAGCTTGCATCCCCAGTGTAGGAGTCGGCCCTTGAGCCGGAGGAGGTCCTTCCGGCGGAGGTGCTCCCCCAGAGGGAGG
>JAHQIV010000112.1:0-34498 GCA_030463285.1 Phytophthora europaea | reverse complement strand
AAAAAAGTTACGACTAAAAGCGTCCTCGACGCTGTCGACCTCTGTTAGTATGGCCTTGATCTCAGCTTCCTGGAGTTGCTTTTGTACTTCCAAGAGATACTGGGCTTGGACCTCATCTTCTTTGCGCTTCTCAGCTTCGGCTGCAACACGTTGCTCAGCCAATTTCTCCAAAGCTTCCAGTCGTTTACGCTGGTCGGTCTGAGCTCTGCGTTGAGTGTCCGACATCTGGGCGTTCGTAGCCTGCCATTTCTGATATTCTCTGGCTTGTTCCATCCGGTTGTCGTCTAGATCTTTTTTCAGTCGAGCTTCAGTGGCTTTCCGCTGACTCTGCTCGGCGTTAAACTGAGCCCAGGCAGTCGAGCCAAATCTCGCTGGTAGTTTTGGTCATAAACAGCTACCTGGGCGACAGGGTCGCCAAACGAGAAACGTTCCGATTCCAAACGATCACCGGAATGGTATCGTTCTAGGCCAGACCTCGTCTCAGCAATTTCAACTTTCTGCTCAGCTGGTCGTTTGGACTCCGGGCTACCGGGCAAGGGATCTGGGCCGGGTGATCAGCTACAGGCGCCCCGGCTTCAACTCTTGGTTGCGCGGGACTAGATCGGAGAGGGTCTGGTGTAACAGAAATTACCATCCCTGGGAACGAACTTCGAGCCACGCCCGTCACAGATCGGTGCATCACCGTAGCAGTTGATATCGGCAAATGCGTGCCTGTCCCAACCATATAATCCGTTACAGACATCAGGGACGAGCATGAGAAACTGTATAACATATTTTGTCCTTCATCGGTGGCCATCAAGGACATGTCGGAACTGGGACGTGCACCCACCATGCTAGGCATTGAGTTGCTCATACCATCGTGTCTGGTCTCAGAAGCGGCGTCGCTAGAATCACGCCAACTCAGGATCGAACCTCCAGCTGAAGACCTCATCAATAACGGGCGCTTCCGCGCTGGCTCCTCTTCAATTCTTGAGGCTGGGCTCTTGAGTCTAAGACCAGTCAGCTGTAGTCGCATGACTACCTCAGGATCCAAAAACAGCAGATTATCTTAATCCATAATGGCATCACCATCCTTGTCCAGCGGAAAACCAACTCGAGACTCGCTTCTCTGAGCGGAAGCTATCAACAGCGGGTCTGAGGGTGACTGAACATAGTACGGCGTTGATCCAACCGCGCACTTCCAAGCAGTCAGCTCAGCTCTAATGAAATGTCCAATCCGCTTGACTTTCAGTCTGATCTGAGACTCGGACACCCCTGATACTTCAGATAAAGTATGCCAAGCTGGGACTTGGTTCCGAAATTCATATCCAGTCTCATGCAGCATGGTCTCAAGCAGGGCGACACACGCAACGGGTGGCATCAGCCTCAGCGAGCCTCAGACTGCCTTGAGATCAGATACCATTGGGATCAGACGACGCTCAGCACTGAAAACGTTTAGCCACCTTGCTACTGGAGACCGAGTCACCGACATTAGGTGTCTAGCTGTAGCTCCCGCTACTCGGATGAAACTCCAGAGGTCATAGCCTTCATGACGTGGCGCATAGGCTACTGTACAATTCCAGGAGGGAGTGGCATCCACAGCTCGAGTTGAGATCGACCATAAGTGATCATCTCGACTTCAGTCATCTCGGGCAGCTGAGTCAGGCTCAGGTTCTGAGCTTCTACATCCTCCGGGACGCCTCTTAGCCGCTGAAATGGTAGTTGGTCTGGGCAGAGTGAACTTGACCAGGATCCTCCACTTGCCGAGCCGAAATATCCCGTGCCAGGGGCGTAGTTGAGGCGAACAGGGTCCGTCCCAGCCCGAGCTGAGCTCTGTTCTTTCAGCTGCATCTCATGGCTTCCCAACAGGCCGGCTCAGTGCACCACCCTCATCTTGGCTACTGCGAGGGTTTGCTGCAGTTGGCTCCGGGTTAGCACTTGGTAGTCGGGGAATCGCAGTCGAAGCCTCGGATTCATCTTGAGGCATAATATTCTGGTGCTCAGCGGGCACAGCTTGGCTTCGATCTTCATCAACTCGGGCGCTCCGCTGATAACCCGCTTCGTCGCCTTGACCGGCCCCATACGGTTTCATCTCAGGTGAACTCAGCGTCGGCACAACATCTTCCGGCATAGCGGGGGGGGGGGCTTCAGGCCTCAGCACTTGGTTCAGGTCCACTTGGCTGTGACGCTTCCACCTCAGTTCTGGGGGCTGAGACTTCCAAAGTCGAACTGCTCGACTCGGACTTCTCAGCTTCTTTCGGCACCACCTCAGCCGGCAATCCAGCAACACGCAAGCTTCGCCGAAGCGAAGACTCGCTCTTCTCACCTCTTATCTTCGACACACTTGGATTTGGCTTAGTCGACATGGTTGACTCTCGTCTGTCCAAAGTCGTTTCCTGATCTGGGCACGCGCACCAGTTGTGGTGAGGTGCGGGCAACATCCCAGCGTCCAGAATAAACCTTGATCAAACTTGAACCGCCAAACTTCAGATCTCAGCTCGGAGGGGCTGCAAATAGTGTTCGGCTCCGTAGTTGGACGAGACTGGACACGAGATATTGCTGGGCACCAATAATCTCACGATAGGGCAGTGCATACATCTGGCCGTGCTCAACTTGCTCAATTCGCCCTTGATAAACTTCGCATGACCCGGCTTCTGGTGTTGCAACTCCGTGACAGTTCGTCATATGAAACCGCTGCAACAACTCTTCGATATACTCATTCTGGCTGTCGAAACTGCTCTGCTCCCGATCGATCACGACTTCGACTCCTAACAATTACTTCACTGGCCCGAGTGCAACAAGCTCGAAGCTGGTAACTAGTAGGGCTGCAATTGATTCACACCGCTGACTTGTACTCATCAGAAGCATATCATCTACGTACACAGTCTGTAATGGGCTTACTTAAGCCCAATTATTTAGCTTACACGTGAGCTCACGTGTATGAGGAAGCGTAGGTGTATTTAACTTAGGTTAAGTATACTTGTGTCCACAAGTATAGTTAAACCTAAATAAAGGTACAATTAGTAGCTTCTGTGATAAAATGAGAACTGAATTGAATGTGAATTTCCTCCTAAAACTGATATCTATAAAGAGAGGTTCTGCTAACGAGTGGTTGGCAGAATCTCTGGCCTAATGCATGACTCTTATTGGTGGAAAGATGCTACTTTCCACCAATAGTATTGCTTCCTAATACGAATGGTGACCACAGTGTGATGTGGTCTACCCGAATGTATCTATTAATGCATGTTGCACTAAGGTGGAGGTGAACCGAATGTGTAGCCCCGCTACACAGTCAGTAGCATAACAAGCTCCCCCTTCTCGTGAAGATCATAGAGACCATGATCACTTTCGAGACGAGTGAAACCCAGTGCAACGAGGTGGCGATGTAGTGTTTTATTCCACACGTGCGGAGCTTGTTTGAGACTTAATCAGGCGGTAAATATGAGTGATCCACTGCCTTGGGGCAGTTCCATGAAGACCACTTCAGACAAAGTGCCCTGCAGAAACGCAGTTTTCACGTCGTACTGAAGGATCCTCCAGTCTCGTTGCACAGCGAAATATACAGCAGCCCGAATTGTATCAAAACGAATAACTGGGGCGAAAGTCTCGTTGAAATTGATCCTAAAGCGCTGTTTAAAGCCATGAATAACCAACCAAGCTCTGAAGCGCTTGACAAATCCCAGCTCATCCTTCTTCAGCGCGAACACCCACCGATTAGAGATAACGGAGGCTTTTCCAACAGAACTTCTATCCACTACGATCTATTCTCCATGCCGACGCAGCAACTCCAGCTCCTCGTCCATGGGAGCCCTCCAGTATTTTGCATACATCGACTGCATCACCATTCTGTATGTTCTAGGAATCGGAACGTCTCGAGAATGTAGTCGAGGACGAGCATGAAGATCCAGAGAATACTGCAACACACGTACCCGTCTACTTCTTTTGCTCGGAGTCACGAAATTAATTTTAAAATCATTGAACCTTGAATTGCGCTTCCGTTTTCGACCAGAATGAGAAACTTGATGCTGCGCAACTGTATCGTGTTCAACATGACTTTCGTCAGAATCCGCTGCCTGTTTAACGTGTTGTTCAGATGCAAGTTCAACACGATGCTGAGATGCTGTAAACGGTTCCGTCCTTGGATAGGCTTCGTGGGCTTGGTGATCGGGTACAGGCGTTGAATTTCCAGTGCCTAGGCTTGATGCTCGCACTAGTACACTCTCGTTAAGGGAGTCTAACCGCACGACATCCTCAATCTGCATTTGCATCGGTACCAGCGGTGCCCTCGCCAAAAGCTGGTGATCGTCATGGTTGTACGCGTTCGCAAGAAGCATCTCAACGTACTCGCGACCAACGGTGTAGTCTTCTGTCCATACCAGATTTCCACCACGATGAGTCGAAACTCCCCCTGACTCCAAGTCTAAAACCTTGTAGCCATTCGTGTTAGGCGAGTAACCCACAAGAATAGCCACCCTCATTCTCGAGGATAACTTCTATTTCTTCTTCCTTGAAGCACTCGCAATATAATAGTAGCAGAGAGAGCCCCACGTCCGAAGCAATGATACATCTGGGCACTCACCCGAGAATACTTCATGCGGCGTACGGCTCTGGAGTACTCGTGTCGCCGTCACGTTCAGGGTGTGGACCACGTGCAAGGCTGCTTCCCCCACAGACTGTCGGGTAAGTTGGTCATGTGCAGGAGCGTTCTCACGTTTGGGAGGACGATGCCATTGGCTCGCTCGACGATCCCATTTTCCTGGGGTGCATAGCCGTTTGTCGTAGTAAGAGCGATGCCTTTAAGCCTGCTGAGTCTTAAAGCTCCGTGTTGTCGAACTCGCCTCCTGGGTCGGAATGAATCTCTTCCACCCTACAGTTCCTTGCGCGATACTTCACGTGTAGATGGTTGATCAGCGAGATAATATGAGCTTTTGCTTCGCTCTTGTGTTTCAGGAGAAATATCCACTTGTACCGAGAATACTCGTCAATCACCGGTAGCAAGGTGTCGGCACCTGCAACTGTTATTTCGTTAACGGTGCACACGTCGACTGAAGTTGCTGCAGTGGTTTATTCGCACGAGAACGTCTCTCTTTGTACGTCATTCGGAATCTCTTGCCCTTGATGCACGGGAGACACACGCAATCTTTGTCTGCCATCGTGTCTGTCTACAGGCCTCGGACTGCCTGTTTCTTGATCATGTCCAGAATCATCTCCGAGCTGGCATGAGAACCGCTTATGCCATACAGTCATTGGTTGCTTCGATTTCTTGTTGTTGGGCCGCAAGATTGCATTGCAGACAACCTCCGATTGCTGCCGATGTGGTCGTATCGACCAGATGCGGTAAATACCATCAACCTTATCGAACTTGAGAGACACTGACGGCTTTTTCATGAAGCAAGAGGATTGGTCATCTGCTATCGACATGAAGTAGCCAAGTTGAGTCTGCATGTGGTCTAGTGAGATGAGATTGGCGACTGCTCCTGGAACATAGTACACATCTGAGAGTATTCGCTGCTCTCGCCGTCCAGTACACTGGTTCATCACGTACAATTCCACCGATCCGATTTGGTTCATATTCACCGAGCTTCCATTGGCGCAGCGCTTTACTTACTCGACCATTGGTGACTGTAGACATCTCCGTGAAATACGACAGGTCGTAGCAGATATTTACTTGCGCACCACTATCGAGCCACCATTCTATTCCCGCTGCCACAACTCTCTCCTGAAAAGGCAAGGGATTCATAGACACCATCAGCTCCAAAGGTCCTCCAGCGCTTTGTTCTTGTCGTCCGGCTCTACCACCCGAACGAAACTGACTGCTGCGGCCATTTTTGCGGTGATCAGTTTAGCGACCACGCTGGTGGGATTGGACATTATTTCGTGGGCACTCGCGATACCAGTGTTGCAGATAGCACACGGACACCGATCCATGCCGCCACGAACTGAACGCCGATGATCTTGCCGAGTGGGAAACTGCCTTCCATACGACTTGTTTCTTCCAGTGTCGTGCTGGCGAGTTGGGGGATGGTCGTTGAGTAGCTGGGGCACCCGACCTCCATCTTGCACTGGTACTTGTACAGCATTATTTCCGGCTTGAGGGGTCGCGGACCCTTGGGGGCCTCGCATAGCTTCTTCTTGCTCTCTCACCAAGAGTCGCCCACGAACGCGATCTACTTCTAGGACTGAGCGTTTCAGGCGTGCTGCCATTAGTTCATCACTGAGATCGGGGAAAACTTCCAATGCATTGGTCAGTAACAGACGGGCAAGTTCTGCATTCTCGAGAGGGAAGCCAAGTGTGACCAGATCTTATTGTAGCTGCATCACCGAGTCAATGTACGAATCCACCCTCTCTCCACGAGCCAGCTTGCGAGCAAGCATGGCACCCTTGATCAGAATGTCGTTCTTAGCCGCAGTGCTAGCGTTGTATTCTTTCTCAATTTCTTGAAATAGAGCAACTGGATTGCAGTTCACTAACAGACGTCGGTAATGTCCTGAAAGACGCGGACCAAGCGATCCTGCAATTGTTTCCTGCGCCTTGAGCAGGCGAGATTCCTAGTGGCGCTTTCGGCGGGGGCTCCAGGAGTCTTTATTTGTTCTTCTCTCGGTCACCAGCGACCAGGGTTTTTGCACCTTGAGTTGCAACCAGGACTCCCGATTATGGCATGGTCTTTGCAATAATTTCTTATAAAAAAATAAATATATTTATTTTCTCGGAAACCTGTACACAATAAATAATTTATTGGCTTTGGGGATCATCTTCCATATTTGATGAACTGAACCTCTTTACCATTATGGGCATCTCACAGCCAGCCAGACTTGCTCGGAAGGGAAATCTTCACGCGGACCAACCGTTTGCTACGGCAGGATTCCGCCACGTCTGACAGGCGGTCTCACTTCTAAATTTGAGCCAAGCCCCAGCACTCTCATCAGCCCCCGAACCACCATGGTCCTCGCCCCGCGCCCCCGTCACGCCACCTTCACCCCAGCCCAAGTAGCGGGGTTCTACTTCCGTCCGTGCTGTGGCGACATGGACGAGACCATCTCAGAGTACTTTAGCTGTCGTTGCGGCACGGTGCGGAAGCTTTCATGTAGCCGTTTCGGCGGGAGCACCCAGACTACGAGGCTGTGATGCTGGCTGCGCCAACAGCTGAGACCGGCTCAATGCTGAACTACGTTCGACGCTCAGCTCAGATCGTGTACGGCTGGCTCGACTGGATCGTGAAGAACAACCTGTCACTGCATTTCTGCGAGAACCAAGCTGCGAGGTGGTAAGCTCTACATGACTACTTCTAACTATGATACCTAATTTTAGTCTGACTATTTTTGTGTCCCCTAGTTACTCCAATTTGGACCCCATCTGTGTCGAGCCACTTCTACGCGCCATGGAAGGCCTCACTCGGATTGTTGAGCAACTCATCGACGCCGAGATGCCCGCACGATTTGGGCTCATCTTCGACGGCCGGAGCCACGCGTCGGAGCACTTCATCGCCGGCTTCGCCTGCTACGAGGTGGACGGCGTCATGAAGACACCCCTCCTCTACATGGCCACCCTACTGAACATGCTCGACGAGGACCTCTCTGCGCGCGGGCATTACGAGTTCCTCGCCGACATGCTGCCTCGCGGCTACGGTAAGCAGGTAACGGATTGTCTGTTCTTAGTGAGCGATAACTGCGCCGTGAACCGGCTTCTGGCAACGCGCATGGTTGTTCCTCTAGTAGGATGCGCCAGCCACCGACTGAACCGCGGTGTTCAAGCCGACATGGAGCAGCACGAGGAAGATCTGGCCACTGTTCAATCTTTGATGGTGAGACTTCGGACGCTCAAGCAGTCGGCGAAGCTCAGGTAAGTTATTGTAATGTGGCACCAATTTTATATTTATGCGGTGGAAAATTGTATTATTCACAATTTTATTTTGTTAATTTGGTGTTATTTTGTGTAGGCTGAAGACCCCGCTTCGCCCAGTGATTCGGCAATGGAGCTCAACTTTTTCTATGGTGCATCGCTATTTTCGTCTTCTGGAGCACCTCGACACGACGGACGATGCTCTGGTGGACGTCCTCCCCGCGCCGGCAAGCAACAAGCGGCTTCGGGCACTGCTCAAGGACCTCAAGAAGATTGAGTCTGTGTCCAAGGCCCTTCAAGGAGACAACGTGAGTTTGCTGGATGTGCGGGTGTGGTTTGATGGCTTAATCACCATTAAGCCACACTACGACACGTATCTCGGTAAGTTCGTTTTTACTTATTGCTAACCGCAATTGAGCTCTAAAGCAATTTATTGTGTGCAACAGGACACCCGGGCCGACATCGTGCACAGCCCTGAGTTCGAGTCGGGGTCCTGGGAGGGAAGGCGAACCGCCTCACGCGAGGCGAGAAGGTTGCGTTGCGCCCATTTCGCTGTGATGATGCGAGTGACCAAGCGCAATCAAGTGTTGCCCAAGACGCAGAGAGTGGTGATGAGGGCTCGTTTGTAGAGCAGCTCCAAAGGCTCCACCGCTGCTACGCGGTGGAGCCAAGGTACGAGCTGCTCGGGAGCATCCCTCCTACTTCTAACGTGGCTGAGCGTTTCTTAGCGTCGCCAGAACGACTTACGGCCAAGAGCGACACAGCCTGCTTATGTATTGCCAAAGAAATGTTTTCGAGAACCAATCAGCTGAATATGGGTGTGAATCGTTAATAGGGCCATGACGCTTGTAGTATCTACCCCTTCGCTTTTTATCATTGTGATCATAGTCGCTATATGCTTTCGAGCTCGTGCGATCATGATATTGTTCATAAGGGGTACCATCCCGCTTAATACCACCAAAAGATACAATCCTACCATCATCAAACACAGCATCATACTTCTTGTTTCTTCGAGTTGAGATACGGAACCTGTACGCGTCCATTTTCTATATTCATTCAGAGATAACTGCCTTTAATTCATTTAGTTTTGATCTCAATTCATCTATTTCCTTTTGCTGCCGAAGGACAAGCTTGTGGAGCAAGCATGTCATCTTGCTGTACTCAACCGAGTAGGATATATCCTTTAGATCAGTCTCTGGGTCCCCCACTTCCAAACCCTCGCTTTCACGGAACGTAACGCAATGAGGTAGTCCAGCCGTAAGAGATCTTGCGCCGAATACCCTACTTGGAGAGAGGAGCTATCAGGATCCGTCTTATATCGGTATAGCCTTGGCTTAATCGTTAGCATCGCATCTGCGACTCAATCGCTGAGCTCTGCCCAGTGTTACATTTCCTTTTAATCTTCCAGCCCGGTGCTGGAAGATTAAAAGGAAATGTAACACTCTACCTTTAAGTTATAATCGCCTTTTTTAGGCGTTCGTCTGACCAGCAATAGACTCCAGTTGAAGCCACCAAAGCACCCGAGCAACAAATACCTACAGCTACTGACGAGAGAGGCCCAGCGGTACTAACGAGACCTCCAGAGGTTTTGAAGTACGCAACGCCCGATCCGCCGCCATCGATTGTAACTGATACGATTGACGTGACGTGAAGCCCATATAGAGGCACCATAATTCCTATTCCGACTCTTCCAGAAGCAGTAATGATCATTTTAGAGCTGTTGCCACACATGAATCTGAGATCGTTCGAACTCGTAGTCCCCATGACCACTAGGCTAGTACTCGTAGTGCTATCTCCGGTCGATTACTGAAACGCGAACCCGATTGGATTTGCTGTGGTTCCTCCCTGTACAAATAATCCAGTATTGAAGCCTGACGAGCCGTCTGAGAATTTGTTGTTGGATTGAATCGCAAGATTCCCATTGAGGCTAACGTTAGATTTACCCCAGGTGGAGTAGCCAATGGCTGTGTTAAAAAACAGTTTATTCACTGTATCGCTTACCAGGTAGATACACCCGAAGGATGGATTCGAATTCGTTCCAGCCGCATTAAGTCATATAGCGTCTGCTGTACTCGCTATCGTGTGGGTCATTGGATATCCAGTCTTGTAGTTTCTCGTGTTGCCAAAGTCCAGCATGAGCTTGTACGTCTGGGAGTTCCACGTGGAAATGCCCGATTGCTTCCAATCGACGTGGAATAACGATTGGCTAGTGGCAGATGCTCCGTTCTGTGATATGGCTGTTGTATTATCGCTGTATACCAGATTCAATAATGGATAGCATATATTACTTGAGATTGATGTACAAGTGCTTGATAATACTAAACCAGAGCTATCAGAACTTCGATACAGATTCACTTGCTGTGAATTAACAGTTGACCCCCTATATTGGATATTGCTATTTGTTGCTGATTGACTTCCTGAACTACCGAGAGCAAACGTAACCCCATTCGCAACCAGATTCGAAGCTATCTAGAAGAAGCTCCAAAGTAAGCACCTCCTTGACATTGAATAGCTCCAGTGGTACTCGAGGTTGATGCAGCTGTACCCGACAGAGAGAGAGTAGTAAGCCCGCTGAGTGAGCGAGAAGCTCCAGTGAATGTTAGATTACCTTGGATATTTGTATCACCATAGACGTCGAGAGATACGCTGGGTTGTGTTTGGCGAATACCAATAAACCCATTATTATTAACTCTTGGCTGTTGATATTGCTGCTAGTACCCAAGCCAAGATAATTCCGGCTCGGATTCGAGCTGTCGTAATAAAAGCCGATACTACCGCACGAATCAGCCGCTATACTCCTTCCTATGTTCAGATAGCAGTTGGAGCCTGATGAAAGATACGGCTGTAAAATCCTACTTATTAATCCATTGGTTCAGCTGGCGGATACGTTCAATGAGGTCATAGATAGACTACCTATACCAGTAAGGTTGCTGCTTGAATCAAGCACAAGCGCTTTAGAGGCAGCAGCTGTACCAGGAGTGATACTTAGAACGTAGGATGGCGCTGACGCTACGGATGAACCGTTCACAGTAAGGCTAGAGCAGGTCAGTGCGCCAATACCGTTAATATCACCTCCAGTTCCTGGAACAAGGGCAACACCGGGTGTCGCTGTCCCTTGAGTAACTCCGGTGATGTAGGTTAGTCGATAATCGTTTTAATTGAGATAGAGGGTTTGTGCGTAATCGTACGTTAGAAAACCGCTTGCATCCAGCGTGAGATAGAATGCAGGGTTGTAGATCGGTGACGCGAATATTGGTAGAGGATAACTAAAACCTGAACTCATAGTTGTTTTTGTCTCGAGCTATATAGATCGAGTGATTAAAGACGCGGTCATGAGCGGTATTCCAGATTTTGGCGCTTCACTCCCGAAAAAGTTCAAATCAGCATCCAAGGGTGATATCCCTGCGCTTGATATCAAATCTCTATTTAGAATGGTTGTGCTTCGCCCCTCGTTCTCAGGTAAAATAACCTATGTATGTTCATCCTAATGCATTCTCCTCACGTGTTTGCGCATCTAACAATTATTGCTCATAATCCTCATCAAGAGCTCTATAAGTATCTACGCGACAAGTTGGATGGATTCGTCACGTTTGCTGATCCCGATGCTCCACCGAGTGTTGATCAAGTGCGCCATACTCCAATGAACTCTAACAAGCCTGAGCTCGTGATCATAGATGATTACAGCAACGATAAGCTACTCCAGAAGAACCTGTTTTCTCATTACTTCACTAGAGGTAGACACTTCAAACTGAGTACCATAATTCTTAGCCACAGCTACTTTGCCACGGATAAGATGATTAGGTTGAATGCAGAGTATGTAGCTATCCTAAAGGCTAACTCGAAGCGTGATTTACAGCTGGCTGTCAAAGATTTCAATATCAAAGGAGTTGATGACCGTTCGATCGTCTATTACTACAATAAAGCCACGGAGCGAAAAGGACAGATGCTATTTATAGACTCCGTCAAGGGCAGATCCGCTACAAATTTGACCGACCAATCGCGATAGATGATTATGAATAAAGAGAGTGTGTGCTGCACCCAACTGGGCTAGGTGAAAATAGTAACCCCTCCCCTACGATTCATCCGTCCGGCTTGTATACGCGGTATAGCGGGTATGCTGCCCCACACCACTCATTTTGCAATCCGCAGGAGAAATCAGGGATAGGATGCCGCGCGAACTCCGCGTGAAGGCCAAGGTGAGAGCAACGGCGGGGAGCGACAGCTCCGACGAGGAGTAGGTAGATTCTTCCGAGGGCATGTCCGGTACTGGATGCAGCCACCCATCGCGTCGGGTCATCCGTCCACCTCACGCAGCGAATCCGTCGAAGGCAGCGAGGAGAACCTGGGGACAGCTGGCGTTGCTCCTCCGCTGCAGAAGACGCAGTTCGAATCCTGGGCCGACCTTCATGACTACCTGGCAGCCTACGAACGGAACACGTACCAGGTATGTGCTCTAACTGACGCCTTAAGTATGTGGTACTAATAGTTATTTTGCTGAGTCAACTGTGGCAAGACCGTCGTGTGCGCGCATGCTGGCGAGTACAAGTCGCGCAGCAAGGGGAAGAGGAAGCGACAGCAGTCGAGATTGATGAAGTGTGAAGCACAGGTAGGCTTATTTACCCGATTTGGAATCAGTTGTCTCAGTTGTCCCAGTTGGGCACAGTTGGACTCAGTTGGGTTCTGTTGGGATCAGTTGGTGCTCTATTGGGCTCGGTTGGTGGTGGGTTGGGCTAATCTTATAATATTATGAATGTGTTGTTTCTCCTAGATCAATGCATGTGTTCAAGTGGTATCGGCTAGTGGCACTACGTTTGCATTGATGATTAATTCAGCGTGCTTTTGGCACAACCATCCCTTGAGCAAGCACACGTTCATCATAAGCTGTAATGGCAAAATATACGTTTCTCGTTGCTCGAATATTATCAAGCACGCATTACGAAAGGAGCGACGACGATCAACCATGCACGGGTAAAACAACGGAGAGAAAATTTTCGATTCTAACGATGGTAGTCTCCGCTCGCGTACGGGCTCATTTTTCGTGGTGAGTATTCTGCTGTAGCTCTCCCAGTCGTGCTCCTACTGAGCCGTCACCATCCTCCAATGGGCACCACCTGTACCCGGATCCCGATACACGACTATGCTCGTAGGGTCTCCGGGATCCGGTTATACGTATAGTCGTATAGTCTGTACCTTTTCGTTTGGGTGTCGTTCGGGATGGGTTGGGGTGCGCATGGGTCTCATTTGGTCTCAGGAGGTTTCTTTATTAGTATTTGGGCTTCGTTCGGGTGTTATTGCCCCGACCTATGTTACCCAGCTGGGCGCAGCAATGCGTGTCATGAATAATTATGATCTAAATTTTGACGATAATCATATACTAACCAATATGGCAAGCTTTCTGAAACTCGACAGTACCAATCTTGTTCAAGATGGATACAATTCAACTTGGAAGTATTCGTTTCCTGGTTCGGCAGCTGACTTCCGTGATGTAGTCAGCGCTATCCAATCGATTACGATGTACAATAGCGAATACAATATTGATTCAATGCAATTCCAGAACACTAGCTTCAAAGTTGAAGTCCCTTCGCAGCTACTACTTCTACTATTAGTATCACTCTACCAGATGGCATTTATTCGTATGACGATATTAATCGAAGCATCCAGACAGCTCTCGTCAATGCTGGAGCGTATTTGATCGATACATTTGGGAACAACGTATTTTATTTGAAAGTGAGCGAGAACAACGTTTTTTACGCGTACCAGATCGATTTCTCGCCAACTCCAACTACTTTACCAACAATCGGTGGTACTTGGACAAGACCCGCTACTGGCTTGTACTCTACTGGTGGTACTGGTTTGCCTATCACGACTCGCGTTCCTCGCCTCATCATTGACAATGCTGAGTTTGGAAATGTATTAAGTTTGACTGCTGCTGCTTACCCAGCCGCTTCTGCTACGGTATCCAGCGCTCAGTTATCAAACATTATTCCACAGATTCACCCTACCAGTTCATACATCGTTCGTTGCGATTTGATCAAAAATGAATATGTTGCTTCTGGTAATATTGTCAGCGCATTCGATAGAGGTGATGCTGAAATTGGTAAATTGATTTCATACAAGCCGAGTCAGTATGCGTGGTTGAATTGCCTCAATGGTGCTCGGTCAACGATTACGCTCAGCATGTACAACCAAAACGATAAAAAGGTAATTTTCCGCGATACTTCCGTATCTATCATGCTCCTACTGAGACCAAAAAATAAAGTCTTTGATAGTATTTTTTTCTTACAATCTAAAGCTACCTCCGGACTTGCGCTTCGCTCTGAGCGAAGTCATCTTAGCCTTCATCTCAGGCGATCCTTTCGCTAATTTATTACCCTTAGGTTTGGCTACTCCGACACCATAGCGACGACAGACTTCACCTCGTAGGGACTTGATTAGATTTTCATGTTCAGGCTTGGTTGCCTTGGAGAGGAGGTATCGTTCACCAGCATCAGCCACATCTGTCAGAACTACTCTTCGCTTAGCATATCCGAGAGCATTCTTCGCTGCCTTCTTCACATCCGCCATTGATACGCGACCACCCTCCTTATCGCTGTCAGAGTCATAAACTCCGATACCTGTGAGATACTTGATCGCAACTCTGGCTGGGACAGCAGCTGTTGGTTGTCCAGCATAGGTAGCTAAAGCAGGAACAACAGCATCTACAGCCTTGCTTAATAGACCTGAGTCCTTCGCGAACTTAAACCCCTTTTTGATGCCTCCCCACACCTTGCTCCAAATTGAGCCTCCTTGGGCCTTCTTGTAGCCCTTCTTCACTTCGTGCTTCGTGATGTCGAGTCTAACACCACGTCCAGCTTTACGAGCCTTGAGTGCCTTCTCATAGGAAGCAGTGTGGAGCTGGATAATGGAGCCACTACCCTTCAGTTCGTTGGAGGTTAGACTGAGCTTACCCGTCTTGAAAGCTTTTCTCAGCTTTGGAGCTGGTACGTTGCTTGAAATAGTTAGTTCGCGATACATTATTGCTGTATAGTTTGAAACATTATTTTTACAGAATAGTCAAATTCAGATCTTTGAATCTATTGAGTAGTTTCATCTTATTTTTTTGTTTGCAATACAACCACAGCATACACCAAATTCCACAGTAATCGCCATACGTACCTTGGAATTGCTTGGGGTTGTACTTACCGATTCCGTACTTAGTTGGACCTGCCTCGCCCATTGAATCGAAGAATTCGCCATCATGAACAGCCTGCCAGTGTCCTACATCGCGATTAGGTGGCCTGAGTAGAATTAGGTGTGTACCTTTTTTCGAGAGTGGCTTTTTTATCTCACTGGACTCGAAAATGTCATCTAGATGGACATTTAATCGCTCTGCGAGTTTAATGAGGTCATGGTCGCTGGTAATTGGCTTGATAAGGTTAGTCAGAATAATTTAATTTCAGAAACTATATAAGAATCCATATAGATTCAACGATGAGTGAAACTCAACTATCCGACCAATATTTGTACCAGAGCTCAATGAAGAGCGACCCAGAGATCAAGGTATCTTCCAGGAAGCGAACTCCTTTTGTTATCGATATTAATCAGGGATCGTACCAGAATGGCGTTATCACTATCGATGCTACGGCTCAGCTTAATGGTTCTGAAGGCTTTGCAAGCCTCCGTGATGCATACATCATGCTTTCATACAAGGTATCGATGAAGAATGGTGGCAATGCACAGACTCTACCAGCTAATTGACTCTGTACCACCCTTAAGTGTGGCAACTGGAATGTTATCGATAGCCTTTACCTTGAACTAAATGGTAAGACCATTGTCTCTATGGCTGATTACAAATTGTTCTGGAATAACGTTCGCGCTCAGACTGGATACTCTACTCAGTTTGTAGAAAAACATGGAGCTGAGTCCTTCCTGTATCTGGATGCTGCTCAGTCAGTACTTTACAATGCTAGTACCGTATTTGTCGGTGATGCATACTCTAACAATACCGCATTTGCGAGCTCGCTCGGTGTGCAGGCTCAAGGAGGAGCTACTATCCCTAATGATGGTTTTGTTAAGCGCCTTCTGTCGAAACCTCCTACTTCAGGTGCTGATTTCTCTGTCAGTTGGCCTTCGGTTGGTGGTGCTTCCGCTTCTACCACCATTTCCAACCAAACCGCACGTGGTGCCTTCGTTTCTGGTGTTGCTACTGCCAATGGAATTATGGGAACGTGGAACTACATGCTGAAGGTGAAGCTGACTGATCTCCACCCTATCTTCAGAGAGCTTGACCTCATGGCGAACCCTCAGATTCGTCTCCGTTTCCGCGTGAATCAGGGTACTTCGGTCGTTGCCGTTGATTCTTCTAAGAATATGTCGCTAACTTCAACTACCCTTGGCTCAGGTAATACTTGCCCGATCATGATCGCAAGTGCTGCGAGTGGTAATCTTATGTCTGGTGTTCTTGCTGCTTCTGCTGGCTTCAGGGTTTTGTGGGGTGCCGTATTTAATGATCTTGAACCTACTGTTGATGGCACGTACATGCCTTTCACCACGGGTCGCCTATATGTCCCCTTCGTACATCTCGAGAACCCTCCGGCAATTATTTCCAAGCCAGTCAAGAAGGTCCGCTACAATGATTGTTATGCTCAGTGGTTCAATCAGCGCGCCGGTATCGGTAAGCAATCGACTCATTTCAATGCTTCCTTTGATCTACAGCTATCGGCAAGCGTTAAGAATGCCAAATACGTTGTAGTATTACCGTTCGCTAAACAGACTAGCAACTTTGTTAACACTGCCGTTCAGCAGTTTCAGAGCCCCTTTGATAGCGCTCCTTGGACTGTCCAGCCTGGTTCGAGTATTCGAAACTTTAATGTTAGAATTGGTTCGACGCAAGTGTTCGATATCAGCCATGATTATGACTTCCATCACTTCACTAACGAGATTGCTAAGATTGGAGCTATTAACGGTGATCTGACTCCTGACCTTACCAATGGACTGCTTGATTACCAGACGTGGTCTCTATCTAACCGCATGCTTATCGCTGATGTTAGCTGATTGACTGAGAAGGATGTTCCTCAGTCGATTCAGATCCAGGGTACTAATGCTTGCTGCCAAGGTGTAAATATCCTTGTTTTGGTTATTAGTGAGCAAGAGCTATCCTACGACCGTCTAATCGGTGAGGTGCTTGATTTTACTACTGCTTAAGTTTCGAATAAAAAAAACGTTATTTGTTTTAGTTCAGTTCGTTAAGTAGCTTGAGACACTTCTCAATTACGTATTCACTTTTTTGAAGCCAATCGATATAATTGGAATCATTTCGACTGATTTTCTTGAGAGACTTACCACGATATTTTCCCCAGGTCATCAAATACGAGTTGTCATTATTTAGGAATTTTGAGTGGAGGAAAAACTTCATATCCTCACTGATATTGAGACTTGGTTGGTTGTGAATCCTTCGGCAGTATCCGAGATCTGTCTCGAATACTTTCTTCAATGGACTTGCCCTTGTATTTACCAAAAGTTAGCGTGGTCGACATGTTATCAGGTTGGTGTATTTATCTATATACATAGCCCCTTAATTTGTTTTGAGAAAAATAATAATTGAGTAGCTTGCTTACCATTTACTATTGTCCGGACCCCACCACCCAAGATCTTGCGGATATGGCATTGTCTTAATCCACTTCAAATGCTTTTCTTTATTACAGTGCTTTGGAAAGTTCCATCTCTCCATCGATGATCCGCATGAGCAAGTAATTCTTTCATTCATCGGAGCTGAAATTACTTTTTTCATCATATCTTCACTGACTTCTGGCGAGAAAATTTCAATGGGAGGAAACTTTGCAAATGGATGCAAACCACAGCGCTCTTGCGATGGCTTTGCCTTACACTTTAATCCACTATCCAAAATGTAGTTGCAAATACCTATTACTAGTAGTAATGATTATATATACTTAGTACTTTTATTTACCAGGATGGGGCGTTATGTTTAAGATAATTTCTTGCTTTGTATCACAGCTATATGAATCAATTTGTAACTGTCGCATAAGTAAAGGACGCAAGGTTGCGTCGGCGAAAACTACCGGCTGTATCTAATGAGGGTTGAGAGGATTTGAAACCATCCCGAGATGTAAAGGACGATCCTTTAGCTCTCGGGTGGTCGAGAGGTCGTGTGCTTGAAACAGCTCCTGGGTCGAAAGAATATTCCAGGATTGTTCTGAGCCGTAAATTACGGGAAAGTAAAAAACTGCCGGCGTAATGTTCTACGGCCCACTACTGTCGATGACCTGGGCTCAGAGCTAGAGTTTGAGAATCATCTCGAATTCGCTCTGACCTATGGTGAGCGCTAGGGCTGGTGGAGTACGCACGCTTTTGTCGGTGAAAAATGTGATATGGCGATGGTACATGGAGCAATTTTCAATCACCGGACTCAGATCCTGATGGATACAGGAGCCACGTCGAGTATAATGAGTTTAGACCTAGCACGCAGGTTGAAGCTCAAGATCAGACGCGGTCACCGACTTTGAGTTGTGGGTTTTGGTGATGTTTCAACGTACGCTACCGCTCAGGCCAAAATCAAGTTGACCCTCGGCGTACGAGTGGTTTACGTGATGGATGTATGGGTAGACAACATTGGAGCAGGTCTAGATTGCCTTTTGGGAATGGACTTTATGGTCGCTGCCGGCGTTCGGATCTGTGCTCGCGAAGGTGTATTTCGGCTGCCAGATGAAGAATTTCTGTTTTTGGTGGAAGGTCCTGAGATCAGCCATGTTGGGCTGGAGGTCAGCGTGTCTTTAGGTGAAACGATCCGGCTTTAGCCGGGACGATCGGTAACCCTCCCAGTCAAATATTACCAAGCTAAGCCAGACAAAGTTGAGGAATGGGCTGGGCGAGATGATCAGTGGGTGACGCAGTTCATCTATGGGACCGGAAGGAAACCCAAAGCGGTTAAAGTGGTGAACGTCTCAGACTGAGTGGTTCGTATTACTCAGCACAATATGGCTGTGTGTCTGGTTGAGAAACAATATCTGCCTCAAGGAGAACGTTTCGCCCGACCTCGGCCTGTGAAGTATCATGAGTGGACTGCGTTAGCTTATGAAGCTGAGCCATCAGCAAGTTACCTGAAGCTGGAAGAGTTGGTTGCGTGCGAAACTGAGCTCAGAAGTCCACCCGCTGGTGAGAAGGCAAAATACCCATGACCCAAAAAGCTGTTATTGGCTAAACGTCCGCCAAAGAAGGATGGCTTTGAACCTGGTAGGGCTGAACCCTATGCCTCAGCATACCTGGCGAATACACTCCCTCAGAAACGATCTGATGGAGCGGCTGGACGAGTTGGCCAAGATGACACGACTCGGAGCTGGCAGTCCACCTCTCTGACAGGCTTGGCTCCTGGAGTCGTCTGGGTTGCACAGGGCTGGGGAAAACGCTGAGATTGCGAGGGACGGGACTGAAAACGACCCAGCCAGCGATGAATCTGAACCGAAAGTGATATCACGAGTGATGATCGGAGGAGTCAATACCACTCATGGAGCTCAGAAAAAATTGGCGAAAGTATTCAAAGCTCAGCCGGTTAATTTCGTAGCTGAACCTGTGTCTCGGTTGAAAGAATCCCTCGCACGATGCATGCGGCTGGAAATTGAGTTCTCTGACGAAGCTAAAGCGACCGTGTAACTCCACGAAGGCACAGAGGTGCTGAATGATCCCAGAAACCACCCGAAAATGTCCACTTCACCGGGTACGCCCGAGTGCGTTTAGCTGTGCATGTTCGCTTGACCCATCGTAGATCCAGAATCTTCTTGACTTCGTATTCATCATACGAGCTGTCCGGTTCCCAGCTGTCTTCGAGTAGTAACACTTCATCGAAATCATCATCCAAATTTAGCTCTGCAGTCGGTCGCTTCGGGAAGACGGCGCGTGGTTTCAGACGACTCGCATGTAGTCAGGGTTGACACGGTATCACGTATCCTCGACCTTGAGGCGGACTCTGAAGTCATCTCGCATTTCTTCAATCCGGAAAGGGCCATGCCACACTCCAGGCTGCACCTTCGATGTATAACCACACAGCATCTCCCGTCTCGAAACCTGACTTCAAACCTCTCGGATATGTGATCCGGACTGGACACTGGTATCCTAACTGAGTTGTGGCGCCCTGCTATACGAGTTCAATCAAGGGGCGAATGCCAAGGCGCGGTTTTCAGGCTATGCAAGCCGGAGACGATCACTCTAGGCTGTAGCCATCCCGGATGGTGCAAACTTGACCGACGCAGATCGTGGAATGTGAATTTGACTGAAAATGTTTTGATTTCGAGTAGAGAATGGTAATGTGCAGCTAAAGAGAGGTGAGTGAAGTCTGCTGAGTGCAAGTGCTTCAGAAGTGACAGTGCGATTGCGCGTGCGAAAGGATTCAGGAGATGGCATGGAATGCCAAGCAGGTCGGATGTATTAACCCTTTCGCGAGCCTCTTGCCTTAATTATACTATACAAGCCTAAGTAATTTGCTTCTAAAAGGGCACACAATACGCCCTTAAAGAAAATCACGGTACTCGTTTTGCATGTCTCTTGTAACATAGGACCTGCAGGGATTCGTAGATGCACATGACCCCCTGCATCCTACTTAATTTTTGTATAGCTTGATTATTACTAATTGTACTGTTTATGATTTGTCATAAAAGATGGTGCATTCACGGTTGAACTTGTGCGAAAGGGCACTGAATGCGCCCTTCTAGGTGGTGATTTCACACCCCGTTTTGCAAACACCCTAAAAGGGCGACAAATGTGCCCTTCTACCGCGAAAGGGTTAATGAAGTTAAAGGTTGATTGCGCTGAAATATGCAAAAATGAATGAACTTCCGAGATCCGACCTCTTGCGACAGCCGAATGAGCCATATGGGAGCTGCGTGGAGACCGGATGGCGAGGACGCTCGACTTGAGGAAGCAGTTTCTTCCGGAGCGATGGACTCAAATGAGCCACGCGCTGGTCATCCGAGTCGCACCAGTTCCACTGCACTCGAGCGGACACCTGCTTGTCGACGATCTTGAGTTGATCCTTCAACGGGAAGGGGCGCCCTTGATCGTTCAACTGCGACTTGTCCATCCACACCCAGAAACAGCACTTGGTCGGGAACGTCCAGATGCCGGGTTCCTCCAAGACCGATTCAGGAAGGCCATTCTCGACCTTGTTATCCAGGAGTTTCTTGTAGTTCTTCTTGACTGCGTCGCATTCCTTCTTGCGGTCAGTGCGGAGGGTCGCCGAGTAATCGTCCAAGTGGTGGTAAATGAAAAACCATTGACCAATCAACCAGAACGACCGGCGATGATTCCACATGAACTCCACGATGCCAACCAAGCCGGAGTTCGTCCGATCACTCAAGGCTTCGGGCTTGTGAAGTATCGGGAACTTGGAACGTTGGTTGAACATGTCGTACCAAGGCGCCAGGTCCCACACCACCTTGAATAAAGCCGGATCCCACGGCGCTCGGACAGCTTCCACTTCGGCGTTCTTGGTCAAGTCGGGGGGTGTAATCCGGAAAGCCAGTGGTCTGCTTAACCGCATTCGCAGTCCCGGGCGCAAACTTGAGCAGAATGCCGTAGTGCCGCTATGTCTTGATTCCGCGCCCTGGAGTCTCGATCACCGTAAGCTCGGTCGGAGACAACTCGGAGTATTCTTTCCGAGCTAGAGCGAAACACCTGCGATCCTGAACTGGACGAGAACGTTTGGCAGACGGCTCCGAAGGTGGATCAGCTTGGGTTGGAGCCGACGATCTTGAAGTGGACGACACTGAACTGCGTCGGCGCTTCGCCTCCCGGGGCGGAGTGGTCCGCTGACTTGGGGACTTGCCTTCCATGTTCGACTGAAAAGTGACGTCGCGGGCTTCCTCGTCTACCTCCTCGCCCACCTCGGAGTATAGATCTTCCATCACTTCAGCTGAGTCATCCAGGCGCAACTTCTTGAGTACCGGCCAACGGGCTGGAGCGCCATCCAGTTTTTCGAGATGCGATTCAGCTTTCTTGTAGCACCATCTTGGAACGTACTTGGTCCACGGAATTGGCTTCAGCTTGACCCAGTACATCATCCGAGCGAGCAGGAGCGTGAGTTCTCGGACTGTGCACTACATGGTCACCACTCACGAGGCAAAGGCGTCCAAGTGATCCAATCCGAAATGCATGACCAATTGAAGGTCAGTACGCTGCTTGTCCCAGACCACGGCATGATCAGCGAGAGACGCGCGAGCGTCCTCAACCGTCCGTGCGAGTGGCGTCCGTGGATCCAGAGCGTCCTCGTTGTCCGGAGTGTACGAGTCCGGGCGCAGTTAAAGCTTTCAAGAACTTACCGATGAAGACTTGCCCTTCTTGGATGGTGGAGTCCGGGGCGTGGACGGAGGAGTGGGGTCTTGAGTGAAGTCGAGGGGCGAGTTCTGGGAACCGCGTGTCGGACCAAGACCGCTATCCACCTTCTGCTCCTCATCCGGGCCTTCCTCATCCAGAGTGGCGAAGGGACCAGGATGCACCAAGTAATCGTCAGTGGCGTTCACCATTATCTGGGTGGTCCAATCATTCGGAGGGGGCTTGTGATCCTTGAGGTGTCCCAGGAGTACCTTCAGGCGAGGCCAGTTGCCGACCACTCGAGTCTGGTACTGGCTCAGAAAATCCATCACCCGAGGAACGTTCAGAGAGCCCACTTTCAGCTGGTGCTTCAGCGAACGCGCGTACGAGAACATGTCATCCGACTCCTGGGTCATCGCTCCAAGTTTTGACCTGAGATCTTCCTCTTCCTGCTCGTGGTTCTGCGCAGCACGCTTGAAATCTCGAGTGTGGTCCGCAGTTTCTTGGTCAATCTGGCCCTTCGCAACTTGAAATGCCTCCACCCAGTGCTGGTTCAGGAGAGCAAACCCAGTCTTCATGTCGCTAATCTCCATGAGCTTCTCGAGCAATTCGGAGCCGTCACGGAACCACTCGAGCGAAGCTGACGCTTAGCCACTCGGAGTTGGACGAGAGTTCGCTTCAAAAGTGTCGACATCTTGAATACCTTCCGAGCCAACCCCTCCACTGGGAAGCCAACTCGTGTTTCGCACCGACACTTTCCAAGAGGTTCCGGAATTCCGACACGGTAGCAGAAGAGTTGGCAGGTTTGGGCAGCAGAACTTCGTGGCGAATGTTCCCATCCGGATTAATTACTTCGCAGAGCTCGCGAAGATCCTCATCCAAGAGGGTCCCCACAAACGCCAGCGCTTACAGCCCGCCGTAGCCGTCACGCAAAAAAGGGTCGGTGACGTAGTCCGTGCCATTAACCGGAGAAACTCGACGCATCTTGACGCACTCCGAAGCGCGCAAGCGGAACTTGGCCAGGCAGCGCAGGGTCGGTTCGGGCCAGGTGGACTCCTGGATTGACTTCTCCGCCTACGAGCTGGAGATCCCTCTCCAGGCCTGGCTGTACCCGATCCTGGGCTGGGCTAAGTTCAACGCTGAGGCCCTGACCAAGGCCAAGGCTGACGTCAAGAAGGCTCTGCAGACCCTCGAGAACCACCTGCACCTCCGCACCTACATTGTGGGCGAGCAGATCACTCTTGCCGACATCTTCATCGCTACGGCCCTCGTGTACCCGTTCAAGTTCGTGCTGGACAAGGAGTTCCGCAAGCCGTACTCGGCCGTGAACCGCTGATTCGCGACGCTGGTGAACCAGCCCGCAGCGGCAGCAGCATCAGCGAAGTTCGGCCTTGCAATGTTGAGCTCGCCTGGGAAGATGTACTTCGCCGTGGCCTGCGGTATTATTCCCGAAGGCAGCCGCAGCGGCAGCCGGATCTTTGAGTGGCCGAAGCCCCGCAACATCACTAGGCTCATCCTGTTCGGTTTCCACGCCGGGAGCCTTGTCATCTTTTGGAGGCACCTCGTCATGCGGCGTTGCTTCACCAGGCACATCCGAGTCGGCCTGCGGAGTGGGCGCGTCGTCGACCTTGCCGGAGGAGTCGCCATCGCCTTCACCTGCATCACCCGAGCCCGAAGCACCGCCTTCCAATGGAGGGGCGTCCGGGAGTTGCCCGGGGGTGTACAGGGGCGCGTCGACCGCGCCGCGGTCGGTGTCGCCCTTGGTGCTGATCATGGCGTGCTTGACTGAAGAGATTTTGCGTTGTGAACGCGTTTGTCGTCGCGCTTCGAGATTGGGCGAATGATGGGTGCGACAGTTAGATTCGGGACGGGACGGAGAATGTTGGACAGTTCGGGGAGTCGGATTCGAGCCCCACGATCCGAGTTAGGTGTACGCCCAGGACGGCTGTGTTTGCGAGTTTGTCTGCTCATGATCTGACACTTCGAAGACGAATTTCTCAGTGAGAGTGCGTGACCAGAGCGGCGGTTATCGCGAGACAACTCAAGATTTCTAGGAGTCGCCAGTTCGCAGCCGCCCGGTCCCAAGAACCAGGAGTTTTGAGTGGACTAATGGATTCAGAGTGGCGTAAGCGTGGGACATTCGAAGATACTGACTGGTTGAAGATCGTGGAAAGCAGATGCTCGGAACGCGTATAGGCTCACAGGCACGGTGGCATCCCACCCGAAGAGGTCCCCCTTCGGGGCGGAGTCATAGCGCCCTGTCCGGTCGCCGAATTCCTTTAAGCAAACGCTCCCAGTGAACGTATCCCGGAGAACGGCCTGTCTTGACGAGCCGAGTCAACACCCAAGTGCCCCAAGATCTGATGAACCCAAGCGATGCCCCCACAGCCCAAAGAGAACAACCGTTACCATGAAGGCTTCCGAGTTTCGAGTCCCCAGTGTCATGAAGTGCCTGAGTCACGATGGAGTGTGGAGTACGACTTGGATGACGAGCATGAAGTGAAGTCCAAGTCCATGACCTCTTGTGCATCCCGAATGATGATCGTGCAACTCGAATCATCCGATGCCAGTCCGGATGAATGACACCCCAAATGACCAAGGTACCCAAGTATATTCCAACCAATGAGGGCCTACCCAGGAATGTGACGTGTCAGCCAAACGTGCAGACTTGATGCCAATGCCAGATAGTGCTACGCCTAAGCATGGAATCCTCAAGATTGACCAATCAGGCTCCGACAGCGCGCCAGATCACGGAGTCTGACCGCCAAGATCTTCGCCATCGCCTGATGAGTGAGCGGCTCCCCCGAGTTTAACGTGACGCCTGAGTATACTGAAACTTAGTCATCCGAGATAAGCGCGTGGGATTCGAGCAGAGGAGACCGCCACAAACCCAGATACTAAGAAAGAAATGATAGCTAAGAGAGAGAGAGAGAGAGAAGAGATCATCAGAGGTTTTTTGCGTCTTAGAGCCCAAGTGGACTTCGTTTTTGCTTTTGTGGTTTTGAAGACGTATATTCGCCGAGGACGCTGACACCAAGGGGAAGCTAACCAAAGCAGGATCCGGAAGGAAGGCTCGTGGAGCTCTGCGTATAACAATGGACGTTCAAGGCCGCGCAACCGTGCAATGAACTCTCACTACACGCTCAAATCAAATTGGTACCCAAAACGTCTACCTTCGTGATGGTCTACCTATTTCATATTGCTAGTTGTGGGAGGATACTCGGAGGAGGACCGTTACATTACATATTCTTTTGCAGTTTCACGAGGTAGTAGCAATCACTCCCTGTGATTTGAAGCCCGATTGCTTGTGTTAGGATTGTATTTGTTTCCCTCGTTTTTCGAGTGTGGTGCGTGTTGAGGCGGGTGAACGCCTTTGTTGTAAACTTGTATTACATGTTGGACCAGCCCTGGGATAATCGAAATACAGAATAGAATGACCCGAGTCAGCGTGTGACCTTGTGTAATCCATATCGGTGTCGTTGTCGGCGTGTGGCCTTATTGTTGTCATTCGACCGCCTTTTAATCGAAAATATTACAATCAACTAGATTCATGAAATACAGAAAACTTCCAAGTTCTACTCAACTGGGAAATTTCGAACAGAGGCAAGCTTACCAGCAAATACCTTTCTCCAAAATTACCAATCTCAAATACAATCAATTTCAATACATAGTTTGTACGTACAATATACAGCCTGTCAATAAGAATACAACTCTAATACAGGTAAATCCGAGTTGCCCATCTCACGTCACATACCTCAAGCATCGAGCTCATCAGAAGGTGTGGCATTCGAACCCACGCCACCTGGCAGACGCTTGCCTGTTTTGGTGCACGCCCTACATGCATACTAGTGTTTCAGCTTAAGAAAAACTAATAATTATACAATCACCCTTAACAACTAATAAAATACGTGATTCATCGAATATAATAGGAGGTTTCAAAGCAGCTAATTATTAGCAAAACTAGTTTGCGAAAAATCCAGACTGATCGCTAGACCCGTTGACGGGGGGTTGAGCTGAGAAACACCAGAATTAATAGATCATCAAATCCCACAAATTTGACCACCTCCCTCTGGCAACCTCGCACCCTTTGCACCACTCGCCGCATCACCGCCCCTCCGTGCACTTCACTTGGCCGCCGCCTCGACCGCCACCGCGTACTGCAGCGCATCCGCTTGACGACGACCGACGAGCTCTTCCATCGAGCGAGCGAAAAATGATGTTGATGTGGCTCAATCAGCAGCCTTTCCTCTTGTGTATGTACAGTAGTTAGTGTTGATTGGTGGGGAACGAACAAAGACCGATGAATAGTGCAGCAAGCGGATGATTTCATGACGTGGATCGCGTTTCTCATTAGTACCCGAACGCTTTCGCCGCCCGCTGCAATTGAGAAGAGTACTAGCTATCCGGAGTTGTTATTTCGTCTTCCGGACAAGTAGTTTCGACAAGCTGCTCGATTTGAAAATCCGGTGCTTGCGGCATTATCTGCACTCATCGAAAGTGACTATGCCTTTCAGAGTTTGAGCTCGATTAGCCAACGACCAGTCCAAATGCAGTTGACTGTGATATTTCCCACCCTACTTGCAAGATTTACAAACCAAGCTGCAAAGTGATAACACCCGAGTCACTTCGATTCATTTTTCATGTTTCCAAAATGGATGGGTACAACAAAATCGATTCATTTTTCATGTTTTGCAAATGGATGGGTACATTAAATGACAGGTGCGATGGAGTTTGCAGTTTGCTTGAAAAATGGTTTCAAGCAAACAGCAAACTTCCTCGCACCATTCATTTGGTCGCGAACTCAAGGCGCTGGTCGCGCGAATTGCCCAGCTAGACCTCCCTCTTTCCACACATTACGCTCACTTCCGCAAAGGCCGGGTCACCCATCAAGACCAGCATCTCCTTCAAGGGGGACCAAGCAAAGGCCCGTGTTCTACACGCCTTCCAAGAAGGCAAGGATTGGAGAGAGGTGACCCCGGCCCACGACGTCTACTACTTTACTGCTCGCCGAATCATCCTCGCTGCCGCCGCAGAACCCAAGTAGCGCGGCGGCTTACGCCCTTCTTCCGTCAAAATGAAGGGGGAAGCCATGAGCAAGCTCGAGGAGCTCATCGACGAGGACTGCCGCATGACGCTGGAGCAGCTGCGCGACCGTCTCCACTCCCCTCGGCGTCGAAGTGAGCGTGGCGTCCGTGCATCCCGCGCTCCAGGACATCCTTTACGCGACGAAGCGCCTGCGCATCGAGAAGAGACTATGCACTCAAGCGTCGGGGGAGCGCAAGACCTTCGTCGCAGACTTGAACGAGCACATGAAGGAAGGTAACATGGTAGTGTCTCAAGACGAGAGTATCTGTAATTTATTTTTATCTAGAAATGAGGGTTGGCCGCGCATTGAAGAACGCGCTGTAGTCCAGCTGCCGCTGTCAAAGAGCAGCCACCTCTACGACCAAGGCAGCGTCTCAAGCGGGTCCGGGTTGGTACTACTACGGGCCCATGAAGGCTACATCAAAAGCAGGAGAATGCGCGCTTCATGGCGGATCTTTTCGTCGCTGCGCTCCGACCCGGGGAGTACGAGGAGCTGCAGCCAGCCAAGGTGGTGATCGTGACTGACAACGCACCTGCGCCCAGCAAGTTGGAGAGGCTGGCGCGCGAGTACCTGGTCGCGGAGGGCATCGGTAACCAGAAAAAGCTCGTCGTTCTGCACCAAGGCCCCTACAGTCCGCCATCGAGGGGTGTTGGAACTCGCTTAAGGCCAAAATGCGTCGGTTCATGGCCGAGAGAAGTTGTAGGGAACCAGTATTCGCAAAGTTAGAGCATACCCGGTGTCCCCGGCCAAGTACTGATGGTAAGAGAAAAACAGCTCAGGGTTTGTAACAATACGCAACTCTGCAAACACAGTACTATCTGCACAGGATCCAGGCAACACAACAATCGCATATATG
Source organism: Phytophthora europaea (assembly GCA_030463285.1). NCBI lineage: Eukaryota > Oomycota > Peronosporomycetes > Peronosporales > Peronosporaceae > Phytophthora > Phytophthora europaea. Next base: position 6,439 of record JAHQIV010000112.1, on the reverse strand, counting down.
ATGCGCTTTTCGCCGTCAAACGCTATGACTGCATTGATAAAATATTGTTACTTGAGGTTAAGGAAGTTTTACCCATCAATGCCCGGCTTTTGGCTGAAAATAAAGCGTGTTCCGTCCACGAATCCAACTACCCCATTCATTCCAAAGCGAGCTAAATGAAATCGAGAAGTAACTTGCCGTGCTAGTACGCGCTTCGAATATAGTGTTACGGTATTCCATATGCACGAGCAAGCTTGCCAACTGAACCATCATTTCCGTACGTCCCCATTTCCCACCCAAGTCTCAAAAATTTCAAACCAAGCCGCAAAGTGGGATTTTAGCGAAAAAAGTGCATGATTCATGTTTCGCAAAGTGGATGGGTGCACGTTTCAAACAAACTGCAAAGCTAGACTGTGCCTAGTTGCATGTCCTCTCCATTCTCCGCTGCGAAGCAATGACGCAGGCAGTGTATCTCATAACGTCACAGAAGTCGCGCAATAATCACAATCTTGGCAAACTCCACTGCTCCCTTCATAAACTGCATGCGATGCTCCGTGAAGGTGGTATAGTCATCACGCACCAACAAAACGGACTCACTACGTGCTGACAATACGACTTTTAACACTGCACTTGCTTTTTCTTATGTGGTAAATGAAAACTACATTGGGCTCCTTAAAAGTCGTTGGGCATTTCTCAAAAAGATGTGTACCAAGATAATTAAAGAAACCATCGAGTGGCCAAACCGGCAGTGTACAACGCGTATTTTTCTACACCACTTTGCGATGGGGTACAACGACATCGATCCGTTTGATAGCGACGATGAAGAGGACGCGGCAGAAGTAGAAGAAGGGGAAATGATGATACCTAGTTCTTAAGCAGGTCACTAATTAAGAGTGTGTATTAAAGGTGCGATGCTAAGAAATGCATTTGTTTAAATCATCTAAAATCTAGGGGAATTACTCTATCGATCACAGTGCTTCATCCTCACCTTATGAGGGCCGTCGCCATGACACCACCTTGTTAGCAGCTAGCGATCGGCTCGGCTCCTTATTTTCCTGTGGTCCCGAGGAAAGACAAAATTTGGAGATCCAGCCGTCTATGTGAGCTGGTGCGTAGTGAAGCGCTTCAAAGGTATTATTCAAAAAAAATGACCGCATGTTCAACGAAGAAATGAATGTGGCTCGAACGGCTTTGGATTGAATCATGAAACAAACATGGATGAATATCGTGACGGTGTTGACACATATCGTAATGACTTGGCCACTGTATGACAGCGGTGACCCAATCAAATAACGAGATCATATTATCAGCGAATGAGATGGCTTTCAAATCTCTTTTAGCCCAATAAGATTGCTTAGGGGTAGGGGTATATGTCGTCGACGTTCTGCCGACGTATAATGTCGGCAGCGCTTCCCAAATATGTGTATGAACTATAATGGAGGCAAGTGATGAAATGCTTTCACATGCTTCACCAATTTAACCGAGATTTTGGGAACCAAATCGAGTACATGTAGTAGACATATATGACACATAACTAATGAAAGCCCGACTGAACTGAGATCGCCGCTTCGCGGCGGTGTATGATTCACACGCATAATGAATGCTAACCTCATAGGATAAGGATCATGCATTAATATGTAGCAATTGATAGAACAAAGCAAAGAATGCTGATAATTAGTATATTATTTCCTACGTGCCATGCAGCGCTTGCACCGCCAGCGCCACGAGCTGCACGCTGTCCTCCTCAGTCCTGGGGAGCTTAAACGCATGTCAGATTGCGGTGTTCAGGTGGCTGATGACGAATATCGCCAAGCAAGATGTGCGACTTGCTCTTGATCACGTCAAGGAACGCCAGACGACTAGGGCAAGCCGTTGTATTGAATCGCTCGAGGGCGTTATTCGTGCGGTTCAGTCCCCGCAATAGCATACACATTCCACGTCGGACGTCCGCATTCACGTCTTGGTGAAGTGTAGATAGTTCCGTGATTTGGTGCAACCAAGCCCGCCCAAGAGGCGATACGCGTTGCGCAACCGAAGCAAAATTACTAAATGACCGTTCATCTACCCCAACGAAGAGAACACAAGCTTTCTTGAGCAGATGACGATCAGCAGTGTCGCTGAAGATTTATTTTCGGTGGCCCGGCTTCACTTTGGATTATGTGATTTACAAGTGCATTGTCCGTGGCAAAATGATGTGTATTGATTTGAGTGTTCTCTTTACGCTCAAATAAGGCACGTGGATCAGTCGAGAAAGCTCTCTACTGTGAGGAATCTGGGTGACAATATTGAATGGACAACTTATCCATTTGTTCTCATCTCAATATGGGGACTGGTGCATTGGGGTTCGCTAGTGGTGAAGTAGCTGTTGTCTAACAAAGTCGCACGCAATAATGTTGACTCGGTTATGGGTCAAACATTAGTCCAAGTAAGTATTTGATGTGCCTAAACTACTGTTAGTCGAAGCACGCGAAGTGGGTTTCATTTCGCTGGTTGGGCTTTCACGATGGAGCACCAGCAGGGCAACAACTACGACTGTGGCACTTACATGCTCAACGACATGGGCAGATTTGCCCGTTACATTGTGAACAAGTTGCCCATCACGCTTTCGGATGATATCAAGAAGGTGATAGGTTTGTGCACAGCTCCGAAGGCAGATATGTTCCAAGTAGCTCTGCGTGGCAAGTTGCAAAAACTGAACGAATAACTATGTAAGCGACGGATGTATTGGTAACGGTCTATTTGTTTGGTGATGGGCAAATGTCGCTAACATTACGGGTGAGTTCAAGAAGGGATACGATTATGATGTACAGTTAATCCAGTTATAGGCTTCTACAATAAATACCAAAAAAGGCATGTAGGGTGTCATGATTCAATTTAGGTCGCAAATTTAGGCAACATATATGCATCGGATTGGATTAAAATACACCTCAAAAATGGTGGTGTACCTTCAACAATTTTGTTGGAGGTCGTGGTCATTATATTATTTCGACGGCACGCAGACGATTAAGAATCTTGTGTCGTCCCAAAACGAAGCAAGCAGAGCAGCCATATGCGGGTCTAACTGGGATCACGCCGAGGACAAGATTCGACCACCTGAAAGCTTGGCACGAGCCCTCAATGGAGCTAACTGCAAAATACAAATTACGGGAAGGTCAACCAAAAGCGTGCCAGCATCCCCGTAGCCAGCGACAGCGGTGCTACGACTGATATCGTTTCCACGAACGATAGATCTGCAACCAGCACAGAAAGAAGACCCGATGGTGCTAAAAAGCTGAAAGCAATGCGGCCGCTGGGGGACAGTAACGAACGAATTGCAGACGCTGCTGTAGTGATGGGTAAGGTTCGTAGCCCAAAGCAGATCTAGAGGTGAAACAACTTTCTTTCATCAATGAGCTTGAGCTGAATCGTATCATTTTCGCTCAACTTGGTGGCTCGGATGACGTCTCGCTCCGTAATCTTCGTTTGAAGATGCAGCAGATAATTAAAGAGTTGGAGCAGATACGTTTTGCTTTACCCTTCTGTGTTTAAATGCCCACTCGAATTGACTTGTGTGAAATATAGCATTCTCGCCATGCACCGGGGGCAAATCCAGCTGGCGGTATCAACACTATCGACGAGAACAACTCAGGCGGTGCCATCAACGCACCTAGAGGTACTCCTATGGTAGGTTTTTCTTGAGTCGATGCACCATTAACAAAAAATTCTTGTTGCACCCTCCAGATCCTACTGTAGTCTAGGGAAACACAAGTTTACGAGTCCTCGTCCCTCCTACCAAAGTAAGGGGAACGAGCCCACACGCTTTCCCGTTAAGGTCGGCGATATATCGTTGGGGTAAAATCTGAAGACCAGATCCGATCCCTTACACCGGTCGGGAATGTGCCTGAGTGCGCCGTTGGGTCAGGCAGGTATTCCCACAGAAATAGATACACCCGTAGCCACGAGCAAAGGCTAGGGTGTTTACACAGTTGCGCTTAGCGCTTACCCGTGAAGTCACTCAGAAAGGAAGGGTACCGGGCCAGTCAAGGCCTGTTACAGGGGGGACCGAAGTAAAACCTCGGTCAGGATTCAAATACACTGGGGCTGTGCCACTCACCCAAAAACGTACAATGGGGTCTCTAATACCTCTCAACACTCGGCCACTTCTCCACTCTTGGTCTTACCAGGATGAACTCTCAGTCAATGCACTTTAAGTTCACCGGTAGACATAACCCACGTCGACCGAGTGTACCCTGAGGCTACGGCTAGGCTAGCTAGACTTACCGGAGACGGACTTGACTCTTGTGGCTTGAGGGGGAAATTCTACTCTGATTTAGTGATTAGAGGCTGTGGGGCCTCGTCTATAGCTAATACCTAATGTATATATAAAGACCAAGTCTAACCCGAGCCTTCGGTCGAATCCTACAACCGTACGAGACTTCGCCCTAAGTCCGGATTCCTACTAAAAGGCAAAAAGAGGGTACAGATATGACCAACCGGAGATCAAAACCTAAACTACACTCTTTCCAACTTCATCCAATTTGCATCATGCACGGCGGCCCCCACTTCCTTACCTGCGTCTGTGGGGTGGACTATGGATAGACAGGTTCTAAGCCCAACGTTAATGAGAAGTGGCGAAGCCTTCGGGCGCCTAAACGGCTCCAACCTTTCGGTGTGGAATGCGCGCATTTGGGCTGCGCTCGACGACAAAACCTCATCGGATTCATCGATCAAGAGGCCTAATAACGGTACCCATCCCTACAATAGATCAAACCGTTGGCTGTTCCTTGGAGATGGCTATATCAAGTGAACCGTTAAGAAAAACCGTTTATCACCTACTTGTTAAAACTCCCAACCGAGGATTGCTGCAAGCGTGAGCAGCAGTCTAAGTACTTCATACGTACGTACATTCAATGCAACGTGCTACATATCGGTTTCTGTTGCTCATCGTTTGACCATCTCATCACCAAGAGTGTTGTTGCGCAGGGAAAGTCAGACTTGAGTTCCGAGTTCCAAGCTGTAGGTAGTTTCATGTACATCATGACAGGCACTAGGCCTGGCTTTGCATATTGCCTACGCTAAGACAGCCAGCACCTGGACAACACAGGAAAAACGCACTCGGATGCGGTCAAACATGGCCTGCACTACTTGACTGGCACGAAGGACTATCGTATAACACTTGGAGGAAAGAAAAATCAAGAGCTTCTTCAGTCCAATTAATACATCACTGCATAACGCTGACTCAGCCTACGCGGTATGGAAAGCCACCCGCCGCTGTATTGGTGGCTACATCACCATGTTTATTACCTCGTTTTGCATCAGTCGAATTAGTTGATCCCCCTCCACTACCACATGGTGGTGCTTTCTACAACAGAAGCAGAGCACACTGACCATTGCTATTGAATGGAAGAGCTACTCTACATAAAGTTACTGCTCAGCGAACTAGGCTAGAACACGATTAATCATGTAAGATAACCAAAATTGCATAACATATGTAACAACCCCCGAATTCTATAGTTGCACCACGCATATTCACATAAATTACTTCTTCATTCAGGAGAAGGTGAAATGTGCGCAGACATAATCACAATAGATTATCGAAGCCAACCTTTGAGAATTGTTTGAGAGTGTTATTCCGTTCTCCCCACCACAATATGCAAGATGCCATAGCTCCATATGGTGAAGAATAAATACATACAAGAATTGGTGAGGGTATTGTGTTTATTGTCCAAGGATCTAAAAACAACCGTGAAATTCTATACAAACACTGCGAATTCTACTTCTCGTGAGGCTAGAACACGTGGAACGGGCTAAGGAGAAGAAATCCATACACTTCGTGTGATCGGGGATTGACCACTCCTTGCGTGTCCACATCGATGATCGTGCGGCGTCAATCTTGTGCTTCCCACACAATGTCAGTATAAGTGCCAGTTTCCTGAACCAACCAGGAACACGCCGTCTTCTAGCGGGACTTTTTCTAAGACCTGTGAACCTCGACGTCCATCCTAGATGTAATTCTTGTGAAGCTTCTTGATCACGATGTTGCAGCCGTACCCTCGCAACCACTACATTCTTGCAGCAGATTCTTCCCCGCCGCAAGGTCGTGGGCGAGGCATTGGTCCTCACCCAAATGTGGAACCAAGTTCGTTCTACGGAGGATGTGGGCAGCAATATTCGTAGCACTGGGCATGCAGCACTAGTCATCACCAATGTCGATCCGTCGTTTTCCATATCCGTGTTACTGAAATGCCGCAAAATGTTTTCACCCCTTTCTTAAAGGGGAGAGCAAGTCGGACGTCGTCCAGGTTGGTCTGTCCGATCAGGTTATTAGCTTCTGAAGTCGGGGACTTTGTAGTGTCGAACGCGAATTCGATAGCACGCTGACTTCGCAGTATTCAGCACTCGCTGGGAGCCCACCATCATGAATCTGCCAAATGAGCCAGGTTCGATCTAGATCTGGATCCCACAGCAGTAGGCGGGGGGG